>LBNU01031365.1:355278-371809 GCA_014162995.1 Artemisia annua | reverse complement strand
AATGCTCGTGGGCCTTGGCAATCTCCGACCCACAGAAAAAACCTTATCTTTCCTAGCCTTTTGAAAAAGTCAAAAAAGCAACTTCATCTTCTTTAACTATCAAAACTCTGTTGTTCAACTCCGGCAACCATAAAACTTCTAACCGTAAAGCTTCTTTGTTCAACTTTAGTCACTTTTTTTTTTCGTTTATTTGGTTTTAAAGGGGGGGCAAAATGACGAAAAATATGAGACTCTTTGAACATTTTACACTACGCCGGAAAGTTGAGAGGGGGCACGTGCCCACCGTGCCCCCTCCGTAGCTCCGCCCCTGGGCAAGAGGAGTGTCTAAGAGACGTGGGAGGTGGTTAAGTTAATTAATTATGTGCATTCAGAACTATCCACTGAAAATATTTCTACGTAATTAGTAAAACAATAAAATCAAAATCAAAACTTAGCAGTGACAATTTTTTAATTTATGAGAGATATATATGTAATTATAATTTAAGTTAAGTTGGATATAAAGAAATTTTCAACTTTTGAAAGGATATAGATGCGATTCCCTCTTTCTTTTATCTTTCTAACAACGTGTAAAATTATCTAAAGAGCCTCAAATAAACTAATACAAAATAGATAAAAATTCACTCTAGACCCAATATTTTCTAAAGATCTAATGAACGAATGGTCATCTATTTTTTGATCAAAACAAAAAATATAAACTTTCAGCATTTTTTTTAAAAATTAAATAGCTCGCAAACCGTTAATCGTTACGCAGAACGAATCATACCATCGCGACGAGAATTACCCCTTGAAAGAATTCAAAACCATTGAAATTGTCATTTAACCTTTTTCCTTAATTTTGAGGTATTCATTGCATCCTCTGCAATTTCTAGCCCCGTATTCAACCGAGGAATAACAGCTTTCGTATTTAACAGATTATGTCAGTTAATCATGAGCAATAGCTGCATGATTTCCAAATTATCTCTTTCATTTAATCTTGCAACTTATTGATCATCTAATGCATGAACATCTCATCATTTACGATCCAGCCTTCTTGGATCGCATAACAAGACAAACAAATTATGGATTATGGGGATTAAAACAAAGATGATGGTGATAATTGTGGTAGCGATTTTTTCCCCATTATTATATCATTTCATATCGATTGTATAACTCACAAATTTAGCAATGATGTTGCTACACATTTTATTATGTGTTCACTTCACCACCATGCTCTACAGTCTACACACCCAAGATACAACAAGTTATTACTACTCAATAGGTCCCTTCCAAAGTCTCGATGTATCTTTTACAAGTACTAAAAAAGATATACCAACTCATATTTATACTTATTTTTGTTGCAAACAAAAGACAAGAACACATAAGGTAATTATAAAAAGATGAGTATATAACTCCTCTCTTAATTTTATGTGGAGTAAATTTTGTTTTCTTTTAAAGAGAAGGGGAACTTTTGAAATGATGTTTGTATCCCACATCGCTTAATTGAACAAAGTGGCCAGAAGAACTCACTATTAATTAAGATGCCAAATATCAAAGATTCAAAGGTAATCTGACAAACATTTCTTTAGTCAGTGTATCTTTTTATATAATAAGTAGTTTTAATGTTTTTTAACCTTTTTTTTTTGTCAGGAAGTACATATTAGTTTATTGGACTTGTTTTTAAAATAAGGCTTAAAAAATATTTAAATTTCTTTCAAAATTTAGTTAAATATTTTTTAGTGTTAAAAATAAAAAATATAAATCTTAGAATGGCCATCTTTGAAACCTTTCTAAGCTAAAAGTAGAAGAATGTTGTGGCTACTGCCTACTAATAGGGTAAAATATATCTTCTGATAAGGTAAATATTTACTATCAAGTGTATTACGAGTACATGTATCGCTTGTGATCAAGTTACAACATACGGCAAAAACTGTACACAGATTATGTGGATGGGATAGGATCAAGACATGGGTCGTTCGTTATTATGGGACGAATGTGAGTCTAGGAAATGTTTGTTGCTTTGTTTGAGGGTGGTGAAAACGTTGACGTTAACGATGATGTTTGTACAAAGTGTGCTTTTGTTACGGCGTGGAAGGGGTGTGTCGGGTTTTTGATGATTGTTCCTCGAAAGGATTTAAGAGGAGTCTAATGAGTTTACTTTGTCAAAGAGGATATGATGCTTATATGAATCACCATAAAAATAATAAGAACACTTTATGTTTAGTTTCGGTTGTATACCAACCATCTTCATTACAAAAATGTAAAAAGAACACGGTGATTTGCAAATTGAGAGATTTCAAACAATACAAATCAAACAACATACGAAAATAACATCAATATTTATGCATTAAACAAATTAATGAATGTGTTTTATAATCATTCCTAACCACGGAACCACCAAAAGAAAAGACCGATCAAAATCAAACATTTCTTCATAAAATATGTCTTGAGTAAGCAATGTACACGTGAAAGTTGAAAAAACATGTATAATCAAGATAAGCTAATATGATCCAACTAAGCTCAATGGTTCATTGCAATTCTTAGTTCACTCAAGAAATCAATCTGATGATCAGAAGCTTCAACCTCATCTGCCCAACTTCCGGAGTGCATAACAGGTTTTTCTGGAAAACAAAAAAGGATATCATGAATTAGTAAGCAATATCCCCTGGCCTACTTATATAATTGTCACAGCCAAGATATGCTGTATAAAATTATCACTCATTTATTATTGTAGTTACAAAAACATGGAAATTCCGACCCATTTTAGTTATGAATAGGTAGAGTTGAGTTATTTATCGAGTCAAACAAGTCAAATGGGTTTAAAGTCTACCAAAGCGTATACTTTATGCATAAATCTCCTAATCAGATTTTGACACACCATATATTTATAAAAATGGACGTATATTGTTTCGGGTAAGAGTAAGACATGAAAAAAAATTACCCGTTTTGACCAGAATGCACTTTCATGCATTACACCATCCACCAGACCTACCTAGAAGTCATTTTGACTAGAATGCATTTCCACCTCTATAGGAGAATGTTAAGAGAGTTTTACATATTACATGTTTTGACTAGTAAATTGCATGGTTTCTGGTTCCAATAAAAATGATACGAAAGAGGTTGTACAAGAACAGATATATAAGCTTATTTGTGTATTTCACTCACCAGATAAATCAGTTGAGGGGTTTTCATATGCGCTCATGGCAGCTGCCCAACCTGCAACAAGAATAACCATGGAGTTATATCAACACGTTTGAAGTTAGTATTGTTATTTTTAATAGTTCTATTAAAAATCAAACTACTACTTCGAAAAAGTATTTGAACAAATGTTGGCATGTAATTACATGTTCTAACATGTTTCAAAGTCGAAAAATATTCAAGTTAAGCTTTTCTAGAGAAATCAGAAAGATACTTTAAAGTTATATCACGAGGGTAAACGACAAAAACACCCTCATAAAAATATTTGTTAATAATAGTTTCTTAATCTGTTACGAAATTAGAGGACACCTTTGGGCATTCATATGTTCTTGCCACTGAGAGCATATCATAAAAATGTTTAATAGTCTATGTTAATTATCCAATACTGGATAAATTACACAAAATAGTATACTATGATTAATAAATAATAATATAACACATACGGTTGTTCAGAAGTTGATAAGCTTCACTACTACAGCATCCTTTCAACGCAATCAAACTAGGAGGATGTGAACGATCCTCTTGAACTTTATTCCCATCACTCACATAACTATTTGTCCGATCCCTATACACAAAGCAAATAATAAAGATCTCAGTGGTTAGTAACCAGTAGATTTATACTAATAAAACATTTTGATGATGATCGAGTTAAGTATACTAAAAAGGGATAAAATTGTCAATTTAAGACCGACATTTACCATGAGGGAGTAATTGTACATTTGATACAACATTGCGAAAAATGGATATAATCCTGAAACAGTTATATAGAGTACTAGTCAATCTGAGTTTACCTTTGATTAGGAGGAGTATAGCGTTTGATGCCGTCCGCAAATGATGATAAATCCATGGGAGCTTTTATTATCTTTTCAGCTATAATTGTTTGATTTCTCCTTACTCTTTAATTATAGAACCTCTTCTGGGTTGCAAAAACAATTAACACGAGTTTAGGTCAGCGAGAAGCTTAATGATAATCATAAATTTAACTTAAAAGTCCAACAATTGTATCTCAAAAGTCAAAACTATTATTATGCAAGAAACTAATTACATTGCACAACTTTACTCATGTTAAGGACTTAAGGCAACACAACAACAATTTTCGACTGTGTATTACTCCGTATTTCTCAAGACCACTGATACTATACAAGTCTACTTAATTATACCACGATTGATCATGTTTATGCATCTTATAACGCATAATAAATCCTATCATGCATTAAAAAAATCATTTATTAAGAATATGCATGAACTTCAAAACTAAGCTTACACTAGGGTTGTGTTTAGCAAATCTCGTTACGCATGAAACCTATTTAAACCACGCACGACGAGTTTTAGTAACTGGTGACATAAAAGGGTTAAATATTTAGAACCATCTTAATAAAATTACTCTAAAGTTCAAGATTGAAGTTTAAGTAACCTGGAACAAATTTATATAAACATTCTAAATAGTTAACAAACTTATTAATGTTGCATGAAACTACGAAATAAGCATGGAATCTTATGAATTTTATAATTAATAATGTTTACCTTAATCGCTAATCGTCGACTCAATTTATGGTATGATTTTATGAGGGGAAGACAAGACCTATATATAGATTTTTTAATCCTAGTTTTATGACTGGCCGACTTGATGTTTAACCGTGTCCTCCAAAATTTGGGATTTCATATATTTACATATTCAACCTTCTAAATTCGAGATTTCATTATGTATTTTATGAAATTTGTCATTTTAGTAAAACTTTTAGTCTGCTTTGGTTATTATACTTACTACATGCTTTGAGTTGTAACGAATAACGATTATTATTTTCGTAGTTTTTCAAAAAGTAATCGGCGTAGTTGTTCTATATGTCTAATGTAACATAAGTTATACTCAAATATTGACAACCTTTGACGTTTTTAACCGTGTGCAGAGAGAAAACGAGGCAAAAGTAAGAAAATACGATAATTAAAGATTTTTTTTTTTTTAATTTTTAACACGTCATTATATACACGTCAACATTTTAAAGTAACTTTTGTTATGTTAGATATTTTGACTAGTTATGCTGATTATCCATTAGAAAATCGTAAAAACAGTATACATGTATGTATAGTAACTAAAGTGAGAAATGTTTAAAATCAAAATAAATAACTACATAAAATACGTTACTATTTATCACATTAATATCAAGTTAGATTCAAAGAAGTCAAATGTGTTTATTGGATGATTCTTAACATGTATTCCCGTTACACATGTTGGAAATTTCCACTCAAGATACTGTTACGAATATCTAAGGCCCGCTTGGTTTGTAAAGTGGTTTTAAATCAGATTGATTTGATTTGGGAATGAAAGATAATGAGTAAAAGAAAAAAATAATATTTTATTACAAAATTTTATTTTAACCAATATATTGAATAAATAATAGAGTAATAGTATTTTTTTTTTATCATTAATTTTGTTTTTATTTTATTTATTTATTTATTTTAGAACGGGATCACACTTGAAATCCGACCCTCCGAGTTAAATCATTCAAAAGGGCAGCCCCGGACCCAAACCACTAGGAGAGACCCGCGAAGGAAAACCCTTTGAACTCACGGCTTCACACTAAGAGAAAATTCCGGATTTTCTTTGTCACTTGCGAGACTGAAACCCGGGTAAACCCTTGTCGAAGCTCCAGAAGGAACGCGGGTGACCAACTGAGCTAAGTCAGTTGGTTATTAAATTATTTGATCATGGAGCTTGTGGTCTAGTGGTAAAGGCTTAAGTAGTTAAGCGAGCCCAAGTGAGAGTAGTACCGGTTTGGGTGACCGACCGGGAAGTCCTCACTTAGGAACCACAAGCTCTAATGATATCAGGCGAACGGGAATAGGAGTGAGGTTATCCCCTAAGGAGAGGCTCGCGGTTGGTATCTCTGCCCGAGGATGCGACACTGACTCGAGCCAACCACTAACAACTAACATCTAACAAATAACCCGCCGTTCAAAAAAAAAAATTATTTGATCAATGTGAGAGGGTATAATAATAGGAGGTGATATTCACACCACCAAATGCGATTATGTGGTATTGTACGATATGCATAACTAAAGTGTTTTTTTGGTGTGCATATCAACACCTGTAATAATGTGGGGTCCATTATTGGGTATTAATGACTTAAACACACCCTTTTTGTTATGATTCACTTTTGATTCATGATGACCCACTTTTATTGTGAAAGATTTTACCAAACAATTAATTTATAAGGGGGCGTTTGGTTCACATAATGTTTTAGGAGGAATTGTAATCTTTGGAAGGAATTGTAATTTGATGTAATTGTAATTTAAGGAATTGGAATGTATTGTAATTGTANATAGAATTATTAATTATTTTATAATTAAGAATTATACAATATAATTATTATATTAATAAAATAATAAATATATATTATTATTATTATATTATTATTATTATTATTTATTATTATTTTTGTTATTATTATTAAGAATATTCAAGTAGTAAAGACTACATAGATAAGACAGTATTAGAGAACATAATAATGGAAGTAATATTTAAATGATAGTATAATAAGTAGTATGAATAATAAGTAGATACATAATGAATAGATGATGAGATAGTAGATAATACGATAATATGTTAATGGTATATTATAGTTAAATATGTTTGTTATTATTATTATTATTTTATTGATTTTATGTATTGTATATTGAATTATTGTATTAGTATGTATTTGAATTATTAAAGAGAAATGGGATAGATAATATAAAGGTTTTAGTAAAGTGAAGAGTGATATGTAAGGTGAAATGATGGTCGATAGTTGTTGTGCGAAGTCAACCAAGACACGTCACAGATTCGAATCAAATTAACGAGACTTGACAGTATCAGTATTGTGACGAATTACTAATAGCATGTCAGAATGTCGTGAGGTAAGATATAAGTGAATAGCAAATTACATCAAAATCACAATTCCTTTCCAAAGAGTTACATTTCATCACTAAAGAGAACAGGTTGTTATGTAGAACCAGAACGCACACCCTATAGGGGAGAGTTGACCTATGTGTGTAATTGGTAATGTGGAATAGTTTCCTATGGCATATTTGGTTTTAGGTTAGTAAGGGGATGTGTGATGGAATTAAGATGAGTTTTGACTGAACCTAGCGGATGTGTAGAAATTGTAAATATTGTACGCTGTCAGAATCGGCGTCTCTTATGGATTGCATTGTATTGAATATTATGTGGTACACTATGCAATAAAATATCATGAAATATGTCATTACGTAGGTTAATGTGTTGAGAGAAGTGGATGGACTCTAAAGTTCGTGCTAGTGGTATGAAGGGGTTCTAATTAAGTTGATAGCTTTAGTATAAATGGGACGATAAACGGTACTGTATATGGGAAATGATTGGTTGGTGAGGTTGATGGAATGAATAGGGACTGTGAGGCGATGGGAAAAATGAAGCTTGGATCCGAATTTGATAGGGAATAGATAATGTAAGATCGAGCCGTCTAGAGATCCGCATTGATGTATCAATTCGCATGGAAAATGGGAAGCGTTGGATAGATATCTAATTGGGAATAAACTGGCAACATCATGCTGACTATCGCTCAGTACACAAATGTGTGTGGTCAACTCCGTGTTGTGTTGTTGTCAGCTGGAGTCTCTTCCAAATCTTTCAAAGACCGTAGTAAGTTTTGTTAGTTCACAGACATGCTACTGACACTTTTTCCTATATGCTAGCAGGCAAATGGACCTCGGGAACAGTATTTAGTAAGCATATATGGGCAAAGGTGTTTCAACTGGGATGGAGTTGAAAGGCGGATGTGGAATGAAGAAAATGATGTGATAATTTTCCAACGAAACTACTTGGTCACTCGTGGGTGCGTGCAATAACTAACATATTGAACTTGATTGTCGGGGATAACTTAATAAGTACGGTCTGTCGACTACCACGGATTGGGGGACGAACAGAGCCCGCTGTAAATCACTTTTAATAGATAGAAGGGGAGGCTTACCATAGTTTAAATCATCTATCCACATGTCAAACCCTGCTCTTTTTCTTTTCTTTTCTCTTTATATTTTTTCTATCTAAGTTTAGCCAATGGAAATATAAATGGGCCGATGTACCTAGTTAAGCAAATCTCTGTATATTTGCTTCTGAATATATGTCATCCCTTATATAGCGTTTCTACTTTTGATCTAACATAATGCTTTTTTAATGTGCTCTAAATATATAGTTTGTAAAATTTAACATCAATCGTTTTCGAATTTCATCCTTCCGAATTATGATGTTTACCCAGTCGCCATTCACGCAAATGTATAAAATTCTTTATTCTATGTGGTGACTATATGAATGTATTGATATCATTTACCGAAACATTTTGTCTAGTGTAATTCACATATCAAACTTTTGCTTTATATCATGCTTTTAGTTGAATGTCGTATCATCGCCTCGTTCACCATTAGCCATTGTGACGATGTTTGATAACTCATCCAGAGGCCCAGATGGAAGGAGGGATTGGAAGTGGAATGCTCAAGAAGAGAATAATAATAATAATAATAATAATAATAATAATAATAATAATAACACTGATGTTTTAAAGTATACAAATTCTGAATTACAACGTAATTCAAAACTTTCCATCCAACTTCTTATGTAATCTGGATTCCCTCACTTGTTGTGATTGGAGTGACTGAATTACAATTACAACGCAAACCAAACAGTCACCGTAATGTAATCTGAATTACAATTCCTTCCACTCTGCCAACCAAACATGATTGGTATGTAATTCAGATTACAATTACAACGGATTACAACGAACCAAACGCCCCCCTGAGTAATGCATTCTTTGAATTCAGAAGTGCCATACCCTAAATTTGTTTTGAAATTTATTGACGAGTAAGTCTCAAAGTACGATGGATTTCAAAATTTAGAAGTTGTCTTGGTAACTTTTGATCTTTTATACGAATAGAAGAAACTCAATCAGGATTTTAGTCGAAGTACTATTACACTCTTGGATTTTACACAGAAATAGACTTGTATCCCGATTTGTGGATTAGTTGGATATTTGGATCAATGATCCAAACTGCTTGTAATCTTCTCTTTTCCTCTAGCACCCTGTGTTGAGGCAACATGATCAAGATCTCCTAATGTTTTGATAATGACAAACAAACCTTCGAAACACTTAAAACATCAAACGGTAGCCTAATTCGCAAAATTCCATGTCTGCTGCTGCCGCGCGCTGACGCGCCGGGGACGCGCCAGGGGACTGTATGGAATTTGGCGAATTTTCAAAGTCGGCCTTCCCCTTACCCGACAAATGTGGATCTTTCAATTCAGGTATGAATATGTTATGTGCTTAATTGAGAACACTCGAAACGAGTTTTGAGATTAGAGAGATCCTATTTTTAAAGCACCCACTTTGGGAAAACGCCAACTCAAGTTTTCTAACACTTGCCTCTAGCCAAGGCCTTTCTAAACTTAGGGAGCTTATATATTTCACGTAACAACACGTGAAAGCATCCATATGCTCATATCCCGTGCTTACGTCTTCTCTAATCACGTAACGGGTTTACTCCCTTATTGGTCAAACTAAGTCCAAGGTCACTTTGCGTAAATGCATCCTTTCCCACTTGGGTTATGCTTTATATATCGGCAAAGCACTTGACTTGTTTGCACCAAGGTGTTAGTTGAGAACGTCGAGTCGTGGAAAGTCACGAGATATGAAACTATGGGTTCTCGACGTATTGTTACTTGAGTATATAAGTAACTTATGATTTTTCTCAACCTATAATCTTAATTGTCAAATTTCTTTCTTCTTAATGACAATTAGATTATTTACTAATCTTCTCTTTATTTCATTCTTAATATTTTCTTAATTATCTTTTTCAACAAATTACCACTCAACCCAAAACCATTTAAACCAAAACCACTTCCTACAAAACCATTTCCTACAAAACCATCAAACCCAAAACCATCAAACACAAAACCATTAAACTCAAAACCATCAAACCCAAAACCACCATTCTCAAACCCTAAACCACTATTACCTCTTCCCCATACACTCTTACATATTCCCTTACATATTCCTTACACACATCACCCTTTTGTACTTCTTGTCCCCTCACATACTCCCACACAAATTCAAATTACACACACCTCCCTCACATACCCTCTTCACACACACTTACACCTTCTTACACATTCTTACACATATTCTCACATACTCCCACACAAATTCAAACTACACACACTACAATTCAAATTTCACACACTACTCACATACCCACTTTACATTCAAATTACACACACTTCCCTCACAAACCTTCTTCACACACACTTACACATTCTACCCCTTACTCTCATACCTTAACCCTTTCTCTCCAAGCAAAGCATATTCCCTTTGGAATATTCCTTTGTAACCCAACCTTGGTTAACCTCCATCACCAACACCCAACTTTGGTTATCTCTTAACCTAACCAACATGATCACTTAAACCTTCTCAACCCAACCATGGTTAACTTTCTAACTTAACCCCTTCTTACTTAACCATGGTTATCCTCTAAACCTTCTAAACCCTTAACCCTAACCATAGTTACACCTTAACCCTTCCCTTGTGGAATATACCATGGCATATTCTCTTCTCACTTATGCCATGTGAGGAATTACATTTACACCCCTTCCAAATTACCTTTTCTATCTCTTATACCCTTGGTAATTTGTTTTCTCTTTAACTACTTCACAAAATGTTTTTCAAATTGGCTATTTGAGTTGGTAAACCTTAGATTGATTAATGTTAAGGTTTAGTGTGAAGTACAATTGGGGGTTTAGCAAGGATATGTATTTATAAGATCCAAACACCCAACACTTGGGAATTCCTTACAGACGCCTGGCGCGCTGCCCGCGCGTTGACGCGCGGGTGACGCGCCGGCCTCGGTAAATTTTCCCAAGTTTGGGTTCTTGGCCTATAAATACCACCCTTGCCTCTTGTATTCCTCACCCCTTGCCATTATTCTTTCTCTCTAGATTCTTTCTCTCTAAACACTCTCAAATCTCTATCTCTATCTCTATCTCTATCTCTAATCTTGTGTTCTTGATTTTCATACTAACATCTTTGAAAGAACACATATCTTTGCAAGGGAAGAATCACAAGAACCTAATCCACTCTTGTGATTGTGTCGAGGGTCTTCTTTCTTATACCCTTTCTATTACAATCGAGTCTCTAGGTTAGGTTAGGGCTTGGTTGAACAAACATATATTCATTCATTCAATTGTTTGTAAGGGAAGTCTTGTGTCTTGGTGACCAAGCCTAGATCATTGGGGATCTAGTTGGGGTTTGATACTTCCGGTGGGAAGTCTTGGTAGTGGTCTTGGTGACCCTTAGGTGAAGTCGAATCACGAGATTCTTTTGGGTGGTTTCCGAGGGCGGAATACCGTTGGGGAGTAACTCCTTCTTTGTGAGCATCGATATTGGTGAATATCGGTGGAGTGAATTGTAACGGTTTGTAGTCCACCGAAAGGATTATACTAGTGGAATAGTATCGTGTCGTGGATTCGCAACTGGACGTACGGATGGTATAAACCCCCCATCCCGAACCAGTATATATCGTGGTGTCTCTTTACTCGCTTTATATACTTTGTATTGTGTTAGTGGTTGTTATTGTCTAGACCACTTGGTTCTTCTTGGCTTAAAGTTTTTAAACATCCAAAAAGCCTAAGAAACCGTATTCCCCCCCCCCCCCTCTACGGTTCTACACCCTGCTATGATCCTAGAGTTTGTTTCCCTTGACGTTTGCCGTTTAATAGAAAGCAGGTGGCTTGCTTGTAATCTTCTCTTTTCCTCTTACAAGAGGTCGATTTCAACTCAATCATATGAAAAGGAATTAAGTTGACTATATTTTACTGAACAAGTTCAAATAGAAATAAATGAAACAGACGTCTAACATACATGTATTCAACAAACAAAATTGTTAGTGTATGTATTTATCTATTATCTATTAGAGTTTGAGTCCATGTAATATTCGTATGGGCTAAGGCCCGAGTCTAGAACATTCTTGTATTGGTATTTATATGCCACATTTCATGATGAATGCAAGACACGATTCACCCATAATCCTACAAAAATAACGTAAACATTCCATGACCACTCCGATGCAAAAATGATTGCAAGTCTATGTAAAGTTACTACTTACAAAATACGAGTACCATATAAAAACAGAAACATATATTCAGTGCTCTATAAATGAATAAAAGAATATGAGTTAAGAGTAAATAACTATACAATCAAAATGGAAACCAAAAACGAAATGCAAGAAATGTACTTGTAGATTTATCTCTTAATCAACACACTTACCCGTTATAACTATTCATTTCGGCAAAACACGAGAATCTTGAGATAAACCGAATATAGAAGAACACGGCAGTGATGACTAATGACATCACCTTTTGTATATGATGATATTCGAAACGTAGGAATAACACAGATGCTTTTTGCAGACAATACAATTTCAACACAATTTACCCGTTAATGCTTCAAGTAAAGTTGTTTTATAATCCCAAACGAGTCAAATATGTTGAAAGTCATTGGGTCGATTCAAGTCTACTTTTTAATCCATACAACCTTCTAAAACATTTTATTCAAAGATTAGATTACTTTTTAAATATTGTTTATGCAATCAAAACTAACACATATCATTTTTACCATTGTTCAGAACGTGTTCAGGGATCGTGTCGCCGACCTGACAAATGCCCGTTTCACCACAAGCCTGTTTACACATACTACCCTACCAGTCCATCTTCCAACCACTATTTTTGTAAGACATAAGAGTGGGTTACTACGTGCCTAGGGGGTGTTTGGAAATGCCCATACTAAATAACAACCGTTCCAACCAGAAAACATTTCGACTCATTACCCAATACGAAAATCCTGACACCTCTACAGTGTATATTTCCATGCAATATCAAATTATTAATTTTCTTTGAGATATAATTCCCTAACAAGCAGTCATGTTGAATGGACCAACACACGATCCAGCATCTTATGATACGATTAGAGGTAATGAGAGTACCTTAAGGAGGTCAAAAACCTTCTCGGCTACATATTTTTGCTGAATAGTAGCTCCTTTCTGTTGCACTTTATCAGGATGGATACACAGAGTGGCCTTTCTATATGCTTTTTTAACACTAGCACCAGTGATCAAATCGACCAATGAAATAGGCTGCCAACCACATTCAGGCCAAAGAACCTGAAAACCCATTATGCGGAGAATGAGAAGGTAGCTANGCTTCAAGTAAAGTTGTTTTATAATCCCAAACGAGTCAAATATGTTGAAAGTCATTGGGTCGATTCAAGTCTACTTTTTAATCCATACAACCTTCTAAAACATTTTATTCAAAGATTAGATTACTTTTTAAATATTGTTTATGCAATCAAAACTAACACATATCATTTTTACCATTGTTCAGAACGTGTTCAGGGATCGTGTCGCCGACCTGACAAATGCCCGTTTCACCACAAGCCTGTTTACACATACTACCCTACCAGTCCATCTTCCAACCACTATTTTTGTAAGACATAAGAGTGGGTTACTACGTGCCTAGGGGGTGTTTGGAAATGCCCATACTAAATAACAACCGTTCCAACCAGAAAACATTTCGACTCATTACCCAATACGAAAATCCTGACACCTCTACAGTGTATATTTCCATGCAATATCAAATTATTAATTTTCTTTGAGATATAATTCCCTAACAAGCAGTCATGTTGAATGGACCAACACACGATCCAGCATCTTATGATACGATTAGAGGTAATGAGAGTACCTTAAGGAGGTCAAAAACCTTCTCGGCTACATATTTCTGCTGAATAGTAGCTCCTTTCTGTTGCACTTTATCAGGATGGATACACAGAGTGGCCTTTCTATATGCTTTTTTAACACTAGCACCAGTGATCAAATCGACCAATGAAATAGGCTGCCAACCACATTCAGGCCAAAGAACTTGAAAACCCATTATGCGGAGAATGAGAAGGTAGCTAATATTTAAATATGGCTTATTGCCAAATGAATGGAGCTTTTAATTGCTTAATTATCAAGTACCAGATATTGCTCACCATGTAATAGTATCAATTTTAGGGTGTGCCCAAGACAATAATAATGTTTTTTGGAATCAAATTTGATACACTAACAATAATCTATGTTGACACACAATACAAATATCACGACCTGCATAGTTTCCACCTCTAGAGATGGAAAGGGAAGGTTGGGTTATTGGTCACAATGGGTTTGAGTCCAAAGAGGTAAGGCGGAAGCGGGACAACTTTTGTCCAATTATATTACTCGTATTTCAATAAAACGATTTTAGAGGTTCTGCGCATTGAAAACACTTAGATGACGTTTTACAAGCTCAACCCATATGGCCCATAAGAGCGTCTTAAACACCAAAAAAATTAACCCATTCAAAAGTAAAAGAATCCAAAGTACCACCTCAATGTACTATAATATTATAGATCTGTCACTTGTCCATGTCAAAGTATCTTAACGTCATTGCATTGTAAGTGAACCAAAACTACGTATCTTTACTTTTTAGGTACTAACCAAAACCATTACAAAAATAATGTTTACCCAACCCAATATGTTTCAATGTTATTAACCACGCCACATACCATTATGGTGGTGTATTGCGAATAGAGTGATTTAAAATCTTTGTATCTTACATAAATTATTAGACATAGAGATAATGTGAAACATACATATTGTAACGATGACAACATTGAACAGAGATTTCCTTCCTTCCCTGCAGCCCAACGCTTGATCTCAACATCTAAAGTTACAGAATGTAGACCTTGTAATGATGTAAATCAAAATAGGAAAACATTTAGCATGTATAGTATATAGTTTAATTAAGACTATAGTTTCTGTATGTATTTATGTGTCGAATTGTAAAAAGGTGTATGGGTCAAAAAAGGCGCCAAACACCCTGACAGTTAATTTAGTTAAGACAGTTATTTTCCAAACGATGCAAACTTTGGAAATAACTGTCAAATGTAAAGTTGTCAACATCTGTTGATTGCAAAATGTGATTGTATAGTGTGCCATTTGGTTTGACAGTGTTTGATAAAATGGTGCAAGTAAAAACGTGGTAAATGTACAACAAGTTTATGAAATAAAGACTTTATTGATACTTATTGAAGTGTATTATAGATCTCTGCAAGAGAAATATTTATACATGTTCAAGGGTTACAAAGGTTCCCTCAAACGATACAATTTATCATTTGACAGTTATTTCCAAAGTTTGCATCGTTTGGAAAATAACTGTCTTAACATAATTAACTGTCAGGGTGTTTGGCGCCTTTTTTTGACCCATACACTTTTTACAATTCGACACAAAATAACATTACAGAACTATAGTCTTAATTAAACTATTATACTTCTCATGCTAAATGTTTTCCTATTTTTGATTTACATCATTAAAGTCTACATCTCCTCCCTTAATGATTTAAATCAAAAATCTTTGACTGCTTGCTTCCTGTCTTCACACAATAGACTTCAAAGTCACTGCTCCTTTCACTGCTTGTTCCTTCATTGTTTTGCCTTGCACTCCATCATTATTAACACCAAGTCGATCCATATCTTGTCCTGCATATCCATTTCCATCACATGTGGGTTCTCTGTGTGCAGTCCAACTGCTTTCCCCTTCATTCATACTGTGCTTGTCACACCATGGACCAAAGCAGGATCGATGGATACCAGACTATGTCATCAACCACGCTAATTTCCCAGGTCAATACTATTTCTAAACTCGATGTATTTCATATTTTTTAACTTATTGAAAACGGTTTATGTTTAATTTTAATATTTTCTATAAACGTATTAAAGTTATGACCAATTCATTAAACTTCATATAAATAACATACAGTCACTATTATATTATAGTATGTTGAATCCACAATTTCATGTATTAATATACTTCCACTAATGTTTAATAGTGAAGACACTGTAGACAATAATTCATTACGAATAATTAATATTTTTATAAAAGTTTTAACATGCATAAAGATCACACCGATGCGTACCCTATATGTCTCTTCTTTTATTGTTAAAATATTATTTCTCATTACTTATTGATTATTACTACCAAAATGACTTTTTCAATAGAGTTCCAAAAATATCCTTCGGCCTAATCTAACTTTCCTATTTTAAACCGTTTAAAATACGCGAATGATTTTCTGTTTTAACTAACTTAGAACAGTCAATAATTAACCAAATATCTGTTTTATAATACCACTATATCTTGTTGTGTAGGATCACTCAATGGGTAAACATGGTCGTATGTTTAGTATTTGATTTATGGTCATGAATAAATTCTCTCTCTCTGCTCTCCTGTGCTCTG
>LBNU01031365.1:327747-353807 GCA_014162995.1 Artemisia annua | reverse complement strand
GCAAACAACCTGTGAACACAGAAACCCTTTGAGATGAATACACAATGATCAGTCACAGAAAAAAACAGAACGTTAGCAAACAGAATACCAACTAAAAGGTCGAAATTTTGAACCATTTAATTATGAACTGGTTAATTCAGATTATTTTTTATTCCCTAAAGGTGTAGATAAAACAACTAAAAAAGAGGCGAGTAGAATCCGTCGCAAGTCACCCGCAGACTATTTGTATTTCATACAACCAACCTATCACTTTATTAGGAAAACTAGATAATTATTAGTATTGTAACAATAAAAATTTCGTTATCAAATTTATCACAAAAATTGTATTAAAAAAAAGTTAAGAACAAGTAAAGTGTTTCAGGTCAACTCCGTTCGAATCAACCTGATCCTGATTTAACCTGTTACCCAAACCAGTCATTTTGCCACATTACTACTAAGAGGGAACAGCCGAATACCCAATGCTGACAATATGCTTGCTCTTAAGCAGAAAATGTGGACGCATTAAAAATCTATGGTGGCTTTTAGCTTTTTAGCCACAGATAAGCTCACATGCACAAATAAACGTCCAACACGCCAAGACCACAGTGAATCATAG
Organism: Artemisia annua; assembly: GCA_014162995.1. NCBI lineage: Eukaryota > Viridiplantae > Streptophyta > Magnoliopsida > Asterales > Asteraceae > Artemisia > Artemisia annua. Next base: position 353,212 of record LBNU01031365.1, on the reverse strand, counting down.
GAATATATAACTGAAGACTGAACATAACACCATAAATTCTCAACTGCTTGGTTCCACTTGTCAAATAAAAAACCCCCACGTCCCACCCTCTGATGCCATAAATGCATGAGATCTTACTCTATGGAACGTTGACACAGAAAACATGCCTCCTATCGCACACAATCATGACTTGGGAAAGATATGAGTACTATATATCATTACCCAGTTCCGCGTGACACAGAACTTGTCAACCATCAGGTGTTTTATATTTTACAATGAAAGATAATAACTAGACTACTAGAGAGATTAGTTCCCTTCATCGCCAGTTCAAGCGATGAGAAATCATGTTAAAAATTATTGGAGGTCTACACAGCTGACCCTAAAAGAAAGATGAAACAAAACAGGAAGATGCATGTAGAATACTCACTTGTCGTTCTTCTTGTTCCTTCTAATTTTGCAGATCACGCTGATTTTTTTCAGCCAATGCTTTAGCCTATGAATGAAAATCCAAACAGATGGGACTCAGAAATCATTTACACGTTATCATTTCACTTCTGATTAAGCTGCCCGCTTAAAAAAGTGACTCATAATTGTTAAAAATGAGATGAAAGCATTCCACTTGCTGTCAAATTTTCATAGGAGTGAGGTTGAATATTCTTTGGCATGTTTAGTCCCAATGTGGAGCATCAGATAGATGCATGTATGTTAAAGTCCTTTGTAGTCTATACTTTATACTTGGTGTGTGATTTTCAGTGTTTGAAAATAAACAATTTTGGCAAAAACAGATTTTACATGCTAGCAAATTAACACAACAAACTCTAATTACTTGGCACTACAAAGTGCATGTGAACACTTCTGACAAAAAAATAAAAACACAAATTACCACTAGGTATTATCAACAAGATCTGTACAGATGTACAGGAGGATGAACAAAAGTAACTCTTAGATTGATATTTATAGAGTTTTACAAAAGAATTGAATATGTCAAAGGATGAAAATATAATCAATAAGCAACGGGCATTAGAGCGTTTTCCAAATTGCTTGCTGACGTGCTTGGCGAGTTGATCCTTTGGGGGTAGTATACTACGTTTGCTGAGTTCATGAAACTCCAGTACTTGTACTCTTCGCTTCTTCTTAAAAAACTCTTCTTCTTTATAACACTCTTGCAGTTTTCGCTTCACCTTTTGATATTTTACTGTTGCAGCCTCCAAATTCACCGCTTTCTTACATTGTTGATCAAGGCTGACCGGACCCTTTTGATCCTTTGCCTTTTCTGAATCAGTTTTCAACTTCATATTTCTATTCAATTCGCTTGGTTTCCTTGAAAATTCAAGCAATACCGATCTAGATTCTGATTTTGATTCATCTTCACGCTTACGCTTATTAACAAGCCCTGTAATCCTTGAATCCTCAGCAACTCCCTCATCATCTTCAACTGGACCCTTACTTTGCACATTATCATTCTTTTCAGTAACTTGGGCCTTCTTCAACATCATTCGCACTATATTTCTTGTTTGCGCTTCACCCACTAGTACTAGTACCACGTCATTCCCGTTCACTGACTTGACGTGGTTCTTATTTAATTCACCACATTCTTTCTCTTGTTGAACAACAACCGAATTCTTTACATCACCATCCAAATATTCGCGCACCATATGTTTCCAATCTCTTATCATCACATTAGCTTAACAACTATCGATTCATGTTTCTTCAAAGCATTAACAGTTTTCCCAATACCCGTTGCCTCCAGAGTTTTAAAAGATACCCTCATGTCCCGAAGCTTGTTCAACAAGTCACACACAAACTCTCCAGATTCATGCATGCCACTTTTCTCAAGAACCCCTTTAATCCTCAAAACGTCAGCAACTCCATTATCTTCCGCGCTGATCAGCTCACATGTGAATAGAGCCTCAGCTAATTTGTCTCTTTTGTCTCGAAACTCGTTTGGATGGTCGATAGCAGCAATCTTGATCAAATTCTTGATGATCTCGAATACGTCCTCGTTAGTATTCTTCAAGTAGCTTATCCACTCGTCCATAATTGTTACGTTTTTTACGATTCAACAAGTTAAAAAATTATTACTGAAAGAGAAGATCGTTTGAAACCTGCGATTAAAGTTAAGGAATCAAGAAAAGGTGAGAGAAAATATATGAAGTCGTTTGAAGGGTTTGTTTCTTTTGTTTGTTTTAACTTTTAATTATGGTAACATATATAAGGAAATATTTAAACGTATGGGCCAAGGTTTACGAAAAAAGTAGCACCGACTGGGCGTATTAGGCCCATGATTCGATCGTTCACAAATACCCTAGCTGGCCTTGTTGAAAGATATTTAGGTGGTGTTTACCGGATGAAAATAGTCAAATACCATATTTTTTTAAGGAAATTTTTTTAAAAAAAANAAAAAAAAAAAAAAAAAAAAAAAAAAAAAAAAAGAAAAAACCGAAAAGCCGTTTAGTCACAACGTAGTTATAACGATTATTATTTTCTTAGTTTTTCAACAAGTAATCGGCATAATCGCTCAATGTGTCTAATGTGACATAAGTTATACTCAAATATTGACAACCTTTGAAGTTTTTAACCGGTGTGTAGAGAAAATGAGGCAAAAGTAAGAAAATACGATAACTGTAAGATTTTTCCTTTTTAACACGTTATCTTATACACAAAAGTTTTGGTGTGTTGTCTTCTTGTATTGCAACAAAAAGTGTTGATTTTATTTACATAAAGTGTGAATATGAATTCATAAAATTTTAATTGTAACTTGTTTTTCAAATTTATTTTTTTATCTGTAACGAGTATACATTGTAACTAGTATATTACACTTGAAAATTTAAAGGTAATATGTAAAACCTCTTTAAATTAATAAATTATTAATTTATCGGTATAATAATATCTTGCTAAATTAATAAAATATCATGGTCCCAAAACTATTAATTTATAGAGGTTTTACTGTGGTTTTCAAAATTTAGAAGTTGTCTTGCTAACTTTTGATCTTTTATACGAATAGAAGAAACCAATCAGGATATTTCATATTTGGATCAATGATCCAAATTAAACTGATTGTAATCTTCTCTTTTCCTCTAGCATCCTGCCATGATGCTAGAGTTTGTTTCCTTTATGACATTTGCCGTTTAAAAGAACGCAGGTGGCTTGCTTGTAACTCGTAATTAAGTTTATATCTTACAAGAGTTCGATTTCAACTCAAAAACCTAGAGAATGAATTAAGTTGACTATATTTTACTAAACAAGTTCAAATACAAATAAGTTCGGTTTATCTTGTGTAGGTCCTCGAGGTCGTAGTTCGGTTTTGGTTGTTAATTTGTTATGTTTTGTGTATGTGCAAAGCATTTAAGAGTGTTTGTTAATTAGGTTTTTCTTAGAGTGGCTCATGACCACCTCCCATGTACCTAACAAACATTATCATTTTTTTAATATATTTACCGGTATAAACCCTCTACCCAAAAGTTCAAATACAAATAAATGAAACAGACGTCTAACATACATGTATTCAACGAACAAAACAAAAGGAATAATCATCTTAGGTGATCACCTCCCTATCTTCCTAAAAACTAGTCTATTTGAAATTTGATATAACGTAAAAACATCCATGACCACTCCAATGCTAAAATGATTGCATGTCTATGTAAAGTTACTACTTACTACAAAGTACTATATAAAAACAAACATATATATAGTGCTCTATAAATGAATAAAAGAATAAGAATTAAGAGTAAATAACTATACAATCAAAATGGAAACCAAAAACGAAATCCAAGAAATGTACTTGTAGATTTATCTCAGAATTAACACACTTACCCATTATAACTATTCATGTCGGCAAAACACTAGAATCTTGAGAGAGAAACCGAATAGAAGAACGGGAGTGATGACTAATGACATCACCTTTTGGATATGATGATATGTGAAACACAGGAATAACACGAATGCTTCCTCTATTCACACTGAGCTCACAAGAAGAAGTCTTGCATTTCTTTGTTTTTCCATGAGACGTGATACGGGAAAATATATATTTGTATCTACTAGAAAAACCAATTTGTATCTTTTTTCCAGAAAATATACGTAGTTCATTCCAGCTGAATAACTTCGAATGTAGATATAATTGCTGGATTAAAAAAGCTCTTCTGAATTAAACTTGTTCCAAGCCTCCTAATATCATAGAAACTAATCATTATGACAAAGCTCAATATGTCAAAATACAAAGGTTTTTGCAGACAATACAATTTCAACCCATTTACGCATTAATGCTTCGAGTAAAGTTGTTTTATAATCCCAAACGAGTCAAATACGTTGAAAGTCAATGGGTCAATTAAAGTCTATTTTTAATCCATACAACCTTCTAAAACATTTTATTCAAAGATTAGATTACTTTTTAAATATTGTTTATGTAGTCAAAACTAACACATTTCATTTTTACCATTGTTCAGAACGTGTTCATGGGTCGTGTCGAGGACCCGATCCATTTCGATCCCTACACAAATGCCCATTTCACCACAAGCCCATTTACACATACTACCCAACCAGTCCATCTTCCCACCTCTAATTTTGTAAGACATAAGAGTGGGTTACTACGTGCCTAGGGGGTGTTTGGAAGTGCCCATACTAAATAACAACCGTTCCAACCGAAAACATTTTGACTCATTACCCAATACGAAAATCCTGACACATCTACAGAGGATATTTCCAAGCAATATCAAATTATCAATTTTCTTTGAGATTTAAATGCCTAACAAGCAGTCATGTTGAACGGACAACACTCGATCGAGCATCTTAAGATACGATTAGAGGTAACGAGATTACCTTAAGGAGGTCAAAAACCTTCTCGGCTACATATTTCTGCTGAATAGTAGCTCCTTTCTGTTGCACTTTATCAGGATGGATACACAGAGTAGCCTTTCTATATGCTTTTTTAACACTAGCACCAGTGATCAAATCGACCAATGAAATAGGCTGCCAACCACATTCAGGCCAAAGAACCTGAAAACCCATTATGCGGAGAATGAGAAGGTAGCTAATATTTAAATATGGCTTATTGCCAAATGAATGGAGCTTTTAATTGCTTAATTATCAAGTACCAGATATTGCTCACCGTGCAATAGTATCAATTTTAGGGTGTGCCCAAGACAATAGTAATGTTTTTTGGAATCAAATTTGATACACTAACAATAATCTATGTTGACACACAATACAAATATCACGACCTGCATAGTTTCCACCTCTAGAGATGGAAAGGGAAGGTTGGGTTATTGGTCACGATGGGTTTTGAGTCCAAAGAGGTAAGGCGGAAGCGGGACAACTTTTGTCCAATTATATTACTCGTATTTCAATAAAACGATTTTAGAGGTTCTCCGCATTGAAAACACTTGGATGACATTTTACAAGCTCAACCATATGGCCAACCCAATATGTTTCAATGTTATTAACCATGCCACATACCATTATGGTGGCGTATTGCCAATAGTGTTTAAAATCTTTGTATCTTACATAAATTATTAGACATAGAGATAATGTGAGACATACATATTGTAACGATGACAACATTGAACGGAGATTTCCTTCCTTCCCTGCAGCCCAACGCTTGATCTCAACATCTAAAGTTACAGAAACCCTCTGAGATGAATACGCAATGATCAGTCACAGAAAAAAAACAGAACGTTAGCAAACAGAATACCAACTAAAAGGTCAAAATTTGAACCATTTAATTATGAACTGGTTAATTCGGATTATGTTTTATTTCCTAAAGGTGTAGATAAACCAACTAGCTAAAAAAGAGGCGAGTAAAATCCGTCGCAAGTCAACCGCAGTTTATTTGTATTGCATACAATCAACCTATCACTTTGTTAGGAAAACTAGATACTTATTAGTATTGTAATAATACAAATTTCGTTATCAAATTTATCATAAAAATTGAAAAAAAAAAAAATAAAATAAAATAAAAAAAAAAAAAAAAAAAAAAAAAAATTATGAACAAGTAAAGTGTTTCAGGTCAACTCCGTTCGAATCAACCTGATCCTGATTTTACCTGCTACCCGTCCCAGTCATTTTGCCACATTACTACTAAGAGTGAACAGCCAAGTACCCAATGCTGACAATATGCTTGCTCTTAACCAGAAAATGTGGACGCATTAAAAATCTATGGTGGCTTTTAGCTTTTTAGCTCACAGATAAGCTCACATGCACAAATAAACGTCCAACACGCCAAAGACCACAGTGAATCATAGGAATATATAACTGAAGACTGAACATAACACCATAAACTCTCAACTGGTTGGTTCCACTTGTCAAATAAAAAACCCCCATGCCCCACCCTCTGATGCCATAAATGCATGAGATCTTACTACATGGAACGTTGACACAGAAAACATGCCCCCTATCGCACACAATCATGACTTGGGAAAGATATGACTATATGAGTACTACAAAGCATTACCCAGTTCCGCGTGACACAGAACTTGTCAACCATCAGATTTTACAACGAAACATAATTACTAGACTACTAGAGAGATTAGTTCCCATCCATCGCCAGTTCAAGTGGTGAGAAATCATGTTCAAAATTATTGGAGGTCTACACAGCTGACCCTAAAAGAAAGATGAAACAAAACAGGAAGATGCATGTAGAATACTCACTTGTCGTTCTTCTTGTTCCTTCTGATTTTGCAGATCCCGTTGATTTTTTTCAGCCAATGCTTTAGCCTATGAATGAAAACACAAACAGTTGGACTCAGAAATCATTTACACATTATCATTTCACTTCTGATTAAGCTGGCCCTGTAAAAGTGGCTCATAAGAATATCTTGTTCAAAATCACATACCGCACGCTCGTCTGTGCGTTGTTGTCTTTCAAACCTAGCCCTTCGTCTTTCCTTACTTTCTCCTTCAACATCCTGGAACTCTGCCGCTGGTGTCGCGGCTTTTAGAATAAGACGGTGTTAGTGAGTACAAAATGTGATGGAAGAAGTAGCAAATTATCTCATAAAAAACTTGAAAGAAAATATACCTTCAAAAATTGAGTTGAGATCGTCAACAAAATTGGTAGTGGGAGATGGTTTCCGCACATTAGGAGGAGCCCCAGTTTTGGAAGAAGACCTCTGGGCACCTTCAGGTCCTCGTCTGACCTGGGATAGTGGATCAGTTGCAGAGTCCTACATTATATAGATCAGACAGAGAAGATCACCATCAATTATTCCAAATATGTTATTGATATACTATATAGTTGTGACAGTTGCAACCCCTTTACATAAGAAAAAGGGTTGAATTGGGTTATACATTAGCTTTAATGGGTCAAAGTAAAAATCTACATAAAAAAACCGGCCAAAAAGGTTCAAAGTCCCCAGAAGTGTTGTTTGAAGGTTCTCAGCCTCTTAAAGACAATTCATTCAAAAATATTAGATATTATTTTATTAATACTGTACTTCTGATCATTTAATTCATTAATTAGTTACAAAATTTTCAAAATATTAAACATTTTTTTTGACGGGTCAACGCAACCCAACCTGTTTTGACATCTGTTAAAAGTAGTCAGTTTGGACCCGCTTCGTGACCCACCCATTTTTACACAGATAAGATGCGCATTTGCTACTCACATTAGCAGTAGCCCTTGCTTTTGGCGCACTGTTTGGTGGGGAACCCACGGGAAAAAAGGAATCAAGATCATTATCATTCTTTTGCTGGTTCATCTTGGCAGCAGCAGCAGCTTTCTCTCGAGCTTCTGCAGCTGCTCTCTCTCTAGCCTCAGCAGTAACCCTTTCCACTGCAGTACGTTCTGCTCTACGCCGTGCCTCAGCTTGGGCTTTTGCAACAGCAGCTTTCTCCCGTGCTTCTTTCTCCCTGGACTCTGCAGCAGCTTTTTCTGCTGAAGCCCTTTCTCGGGCTTCTGCAGCAACCTTTTCTGCTCTTTCCTTGGCCCCAGCAGCCGCTCGTTCACGAGCCTCGGTTTGGGCTCTCTGAACAGCAGCCCTTTCAGCTTTTAACCGTGCTTCAGCGGTGGCTCTTTCACGAGCTTCTCTGTTAGCCCTTTCTACAGCTTGTCTCGCTTTCTCCCTTTCATTTTCTCTATTTCTTTCTTTCTCAAGTCTCCTTTGCTCTCTCTCTTTCTCTTCCCTTTCTCTCTCTTCATCCATAGCCTGCTCATCTCTATGTACATGAACAGATTCTTTATTTCTGTTACTTGAAGCAAATGAAGCATTTGCATTTTGGGAGTACTTAGCAGAATTAAATGAGGAAGAGAAATCATCATCGAATGTTCTAAAATTTGACGCAAATGAAGCTCTTTCAGACTTTGAAGCATGTTCTGGTATTGAAGGAGGGGGCCTTGAAGGTGGAGGGGCTCTAGTAATTGGTGTAAACAGTGGGATCTCTGACACAGAGAGCCATATATCATCAGCATGTTGCACATATTCTTCTGATTTGGGAGATGTGCCTACTTGAGAACTTGTCTCGGTATGTGAAGTAGGAGATGTAGCCTGATCAAAAGATCTATGAGAATTTCTGACCGTTTGATGAGATTCTTGAAAATCGTCAAAAGGCATCTTCTGTGATTGACTATCAGAGTATCCAAAAAATGATTCCTCTATTGGCTCTCTACTAACTGAACTTCGTCCACTGCCCATACTGGAACCTTCTTCTGAAGGGCTCTGACCCTTCACCCTGCTACTCGTCTCCTTTGCAAATGTAGGTACAGGTTTACCGAGACCAATAAGGGAGTCTATGTCACCAAACACATCCCCACTTGCTGATGATACTCCTGCCTTTGTGCTCCTGGAATTACTAAGTTTGTTGATCTCTTCCATTGGATCTTCGAAAAGACCCTGGGATGAAGCACCAGGGGTTGACATAGATTCTAGAACCACGAATGGGTCATCTACTGCATTAGATTTTTCCTTCGTCTTGCCAGTTGATGTAGGGCTTGGGTCTGAATTCCATCTGCTAGAAAAGCACAATAGTTGTTTATGGACGGGTACATATCGCTCAACAGTCAACAATTGGCTATCATAGATATAATAATAGATAACATGCCAACCAGAGCCGCCTCAACCATAAAAGGCCACTAAAGCAAGTGCTTTAGGCCCCGAATTTTATAAGGCTCCAAAATTTTATATATGTAACAGCTATTGTTAAAAGTCAATAATATATATAGGATAATACATATTTGATTACTCGCAATTGCAAATAAAGAGAAAGTCAAAGATTTAACAATAAGATGACTACTTTAAAGTATCAAACTTTTGTATAAGGCCTTTATCGGCAAAATCATTTCAGGCCTCAAGTAATTTTAAGATGGCCCTGATGCCAACCTAATTTCATACTTTTTTCTCAGTTACATACTTGAACAAAATTTATATATTACATCATTTTTCCTACTGTGATCAAATTTCCCAACATACAGCATTTCAATAAAGTTTAAGATGACAAACGTTTGCTCTGACAAATTGAAATGGATACAATTGTGAGAGCACATGTATTCAAGGAATAAAGGTCTGTCCAAGAATGCACATGGAAATACTGTAGAACTACATAGACATGTCTTTTGTGTCTATAGTATTATAAAGTATAGAAGGAAAAAATCCTCTTTCAAAACGTATTTCAGCAATAAAAAGAATTTAGCTGCAAACAATGTTAAAAAAAATGTTTGTACTCTATCTATGAACCAAATCAGCCAACTTTAGTATGGATATTCACGAATAATAGCCAAACATCCTATTCCTGATTGGTAATTACTATCTTCATCACAGATTACAGTATATACATTAGAGTATCAGACATTCCCAACTTGCTATCTTCGCATAACACATTCATTAATTATCCTCAAGAGGTATTGTTAAAGCAATAAACTGATATCCAAAGCTAGCCTAAATTGGCTCAATAAACGAAGGTTCACAACTGCGTGCACTCTTCTCATGAACATAGTGACACTCAACCTCAAAATGTTATGTTTGTTCACTGAAAATTTGATTCACTTTACTATATCATTGCTACATTATTACCGTACATTTTCACCATACCAACTTGAGTGTCTGCTGACACACGAGTGAGTCCCTGAACCCATGTTAACACACAAGCAGTTCAAGCGATTGCATAGGCAAACTACATCCTGCGTCTTTTTTTCCATGAAATAAGCTTCCCAACAAAAATACAATCTCCCGCGGTACACATCCTACATAACTTGTATCTGAATACCATTAGTCCAAGCATGTCTGTAACCCTTGTGGGGCATACATGGCCAAAAACACCCTTTAGATACCTAAATATCGGCAACACAGTATTACAGGTGGAGACAGGAACAGCCTCACCACACTCGTTGACAAAGCAATATTTAGTCTCATGATTGTGAATTAGTTCATATTTGCCACCAATCTCCTAAATCTACCTAGGTTTTAGTGTACACACAAGAAGATTCACCTATCCCTCGAACCATGTCCACAAAGTATTCCTTCCATTCTCCAATTACAAACTTCACATTTGAATTGTAGTTTCGGTAACCGAAGTATTGCTCCCCTTCCATTTAAAACAATCTAACCAACATTTTCCTGAACACCAAGAACAAAAGGCATGTCTACTCTTACGGAGTTACGGCAACTATATTTCTCCAATTCGATGGGATTGATATCACCCTAGGTATTGCTTCACTGCTCTTAAGGCAACAACAATACCCAATCCCGTCTAAGTGAGATATGGGTTCACTGTCCTTAAGGCCTCAAACCATATTTACTTGCAATGCTTGTAACTATCTAGTGTTAATAGATAACAAATTAAGCTTACTATCTAGTGTGCAGGTTAGCCGGAGACGACGAGTCATTGACTCATATATACACACGGCCTACACATGTTTGTTTCTACTAACAACCATACACAATTAAATCGTCAACGAAACATATCGCAATACCAAAATACATATCAATCACAAAACTAAAGAAGTAATAACTCTATAGCCTATACGCATTAGTACCTCTACTCGCTAAGCTAAACCTTAACTAATCAACTAACACACATAAACATTATAATAATCAGCCACTAAACCGCTAAAAACATAACACAATACCTGCTACTAGGCGCAGCAGGACTAGCGCTTCCAAATCCAGGTAACAACTCATCAAAATCTCCACCACCTCCACTCTCAACGCTCCCTTCCCGTTGGCGCATCACATTTCCTCCCGAACGCCCAAACAAATCATCAAAGTCATCACTCCGTCCCGAAGAAGCGAAAATATCGTCATCGTAAAGCGGCTTGTCGTAAACAGGCGTCTTATCACTAGTTTTATTTCTAGTTTCATTAGCAGGTGATGAGTTGTTATTAAATAAAATATCATAATCAAAATCAGATACAAAAGGTGATGATGAATTATAATTATTGTTATAATTATGATGAAACGACGTCGTTGAAGAAGGTGATTTCATTGGAGCTGATTTGCCTTGTGGTTTGAGTCCCAAATTGTTGGTTAATCTAACGAATTCATCATCCATCTTTATTTTTAACCAATTTTTGTTTATTGATTTTGTTCAAGTGGTGATTGATATCGTTAGGGTTAGTGACGAAGGTAACGGTGATTGTTAAAGGGGGAATGATTTGATTACTTGTTGTTGGTGTTAGAGAGTTTGTTGTTTGTTTTGATTGAGTGGGTCTTCGTTACGTTTTTTAAATAAGTTTGAGTTTTGGTTTTGGCAGGAGAATTTCGCCATTTTTTGGTCAATCTTTGTGCTTGACTTTTTCTCTTTACTTAAACAGGGATGCTACCTTTATAAAATTTTACAAAATATGTTTTTTTATAAAAACTAGACGAGTACCCGTGCATAGCAACGGGATTTTATAGCGGCATTTAATTATAATGATATTTTGGTTAAGTGGTTTGTGTAACGTTTTGTGTAACCAAAATATCACTATAACTATCTGCAGCTATAAAATTCGGTTTCTATGCACGAGTACTCGTCTAATTTTTTTAAATACACCTAAACACTTTGTGTGACACCCTAAATCTTTTAGACAGAATGTAATAATTTTACATTTGTATTCATTCTATCTATATACGTCTGTATTCATTCTTAAGTTGACAAAACAATTCTACATTTCAATGCTTTCATTTGTTAATTATTCATTTAACTTTTCATGTTTTTAAGTTGACAAAAAATTTGAATGTGTAATGTAAAGGTTCCATGTTTTCATTTAAGTTTTGATTAAGTTTTAAATTAGAGGTATTAAGGAGTGGTAAATGCAACCTTTCAAAAAAAAAGGAGTGGTAAATGCATTAATTAAGGGTAATTTAGGCAAAACATTAATTTAAGTTTTTCACTTTTCACTTCTTGACTTTTTGACCATTTTCTCTTTATAGATAANGCTCTACGCCGTGCCTCAGCTTGGGCTTTTGCAACAGCAGCTTTCTCCCGTGCTTCTTTCTCCCTGGACTCTGCAGCAGCTTTTTCTGCTGAAGCCCTTTCTCGGGCTTCTGCAGCAACCTTTTCTGCTCTTTCCTTGGCCCCAGCAGCCGCTCGTTCACGAGCCTCGGTTTGGGCTCTCTGAACAGCAGCCCTTTCAGCTTTTAACCGTGCTTCAGCGGTGGCTCTTTCACGAGCTTCTCTGTTAGCCCTTTCTACAGCTTGTCTCGCTTTCTCCCTTTCATTTTCTCTATTTCTTTCTTTCTCAAGTCTCCTTTGCTCTCTCTCTTTCTCTTCCCTTTCTCTCTCTTCATCCATAGCCTGCTCATCTCTATGTACATGAACAGATTCTTTATTTCTGTTACTTGAAGCAAATGAAGCATTTGCATTTTGGGAGTACTTAGCAGAATTAAATGAGGAAGAGAAATCATCATCGAATGTTCTAAAATTTGACGCAAATGAAGCTCTTTCAGACTTTGAAGCATGTTCTGGTATTGAAGGAGGGGGCCTTGAAGGTGGAGGGGCTCTAGTAATTGGTGTAAACAGTGGGATCTCTGACACAGAGAGCCATATATCATCAGCATGTTGCACATATTCTTCTGATTTGGGAGATGTGCCTACTTGAGAACTTGTCTCGGTATGTGAAGTAGGAGATGTAGCCTGATCAAAAGATCTATGAGAATTTCTGACCGTTTGATGAGATTCTTGAAAATCGTCAAAAGGCATCTTCTGTGATTGACTATCAGAGTATCCAAAAAATGATTCCTCTATTGGCTCTCTACTAACTGAACTTCGTCCACTGCCCATACTGGAACCTTCTTCTGAAGGGCTCTGACCCTTCACCCTGCTACTCGTCTCCTTTGCAAATGTAGGTACAGGTTTACCGAGACCAATAAGGGAGTCTATGTCACCAAACACATCCCCACTTGCTGATGATACTCCTGCCTTTGTGCTCCTGGAATTACTAAGTTTGTTGATCTCTTCCATTGGATCTTCGAAAAGACCCTGGGATGAAGCACCAGGGGTTGACATAGATTCTAGAACCACGAATGGGTCATCTACTGCATTAGATTTTTCCTTCGTCTTGCCAGTTGATGTAGGGCTTGGGTCTGAATTCCATCTGCTAGAAAAGCACAATAGTTGTTTATGGACGGGTACATATCGCTCAACAGTCAACAATTGGCTATCATAGATATAATAATAGATAACATGCCAACCAGAGCCGCCTCAACCATAAAAGGCCACTAAAGCAAGTGCTTTAGGCCCCGAATTTTATAAGGCTCCAAAATTTTATATATGTAACAGCTATTGTTAAAAGTCAATAATATATATAGGATAATACATATTTGATTACTCGCAATTGCAAATAAAGAGAAAGTCAAAGATTTAACAATAAGATGACTACTTTAAAGTATCAAACTTTTGTATAAGGCCTTTATCGGCAAAATCATTTCAGGCCTCAAGTAATTTTAAGATGGCCCTGATGCCAACCTAATTTCATACTTTTTTCTCAGTTACATACTTGAACAAAATTTATATATTACATCATTTTTCCTACTGTGATCAAATTTCCCAACATACAGCATTTCAATAAAGTTTAAGATGACAAACGTTTGCTCTGACAAATTGAAATGGATACAATTGTGAGAGCACATGTATTCAAGGAATAAAGGTCTGTCCAAGAATGCACATGGAAATACTGTAGAACTACATAGACATGTCTTTTGTGTCTATAGTATTATAAAGTATAGAAGGAAAAAATCCTCTTTCAAAACGTATTTCAGCAATAAAAAGAATTTAGCTGCAAACAATGTTAAAAAAATGTTTGTACTCTATCTATGAACCAAATCAGCCAACTTTAGTATGGATATTCACGAATAATAGCCAAACATCCTATTCCTGATTGGTAATTACTATCTTCATCACAGATTACAGTATATACATTAGAGTATCAGACATTCCCAACTTGCTATCTTCGCATAACACATTCATTAAATATCCTCAAGAGGTATTGTTAAAGCAATAAACTGATATCCAAAGCTAGCCTAAATTGGCTCAATAAACGAAGGTTCACAACTGCGTGCACTCTTCTCATGAACATAGTGACACTCAACCTCAAAATGTTATGTTTGTTCACTGAAAATTTGATTCACTTTAATATATCATTGCTACATTATTACCGTACATTTTCACCATACCAACTTGAGTGTCTGCTGACACACGAGTGAGTCCCTGAACCCATGTTAACACACAAGCAGTTCAAGCGATTGCATAGGCAAACTACATCCTGCGTCTTTTTTCCATGAAATAAGCTTCCCAACAAAAATACAATCTCCCGTCCCGTGGTACACATCCTACATAACTTGTATCTGAATACCATTAGTCCAAGTATGTCTGTAACCTTTGTGGAGCATACCATGGCCAAAAACACCCTTTAGATACCTAAATATAGGCAACACGGTATTACAGGTGGAGACACGAACAGCCTCACTACACTCGTTGACAAAGCAATATTTAGTCTCATGATTGTGAATTAGTTCATATTTGCCACCAATCTCCTAAATCTAGGTAGGTTTAAGTGTACACACAAGATGATTCACCTATCCCTCGAACCATGTCCACAAAGTATTCCTTCCATTCTCCAATTACAAACTTCACATTTGAATTGTAGTTTCGGTAACCTAAGTATTGCTCCCCTTCCATCTAAAACAATCTAACCAACGTTGTCCTGAACACCAAGAACAAAAGGCACATCGACTCTTATTCGATGTAATTCATATCACCCTAGGTATTGCTTCACTGCCCTTGAGGCAACAACAACAACAATACCCAATCCCGTCTGAGTGAGGCATGGGTTCACTGTCCTTAAGGCCTCAAACCATATTTACTTGCAATGCTTGTAACTATCTAGTGTTAATAGATAACAAATTAAGCTTACTATCTAGTGTGCAGGTTAGCCGGAGACGACGAGTAACTGACTCATATATACACGGCCTACACATGTTTGTTTCTAATACCAACCATACACAATTAAACCGTCAACAAAACATATCACAATACCAAACTACATATCAATCACAAAACTAAAGTAATAAGTCTATACGCATTAGTAACTCTACTCGCTAAGCTTAAACGTTAAGTCGTTAACTAATCAACTAACACACATAAACATTATAATAATCGACCACTAAACCGTTAAAAACATAACACAATACCTGCTACTAGGCGTAGCGCTTCCAAATCCAGGAATCAACTCATCCATATCTCCACCACTCTCAACATTTCCTCCCGAACTCCCAAACAAATGATCAAACTCATCACTCCGTCCCGAAGAAGCGAAAATATCGTCATCGTAAAGCGGCTTGTCGTAAACAGGCGTCTTATCACTAGTTTTATTTCTAGTTTCATTAGCAGGTGATGAGTTATTGTTAAATAAAATATCATAATCAAAATCAGATACAAAAGGTGATGATGAATTGTTATTATTGTTATGATGATGAAACGACGTCGTTGAAGAAGGTGATTTCATTGGAGCTGATTTGCCTTGTGGTTTGAGTCCCAAATTATTCGTTAATCTAACGAATTCATCATCCATTTTATTTAACGAATTTTGTATATTGTTTGTTGTTCAAGTGGTGATTGATATCGTTAGGGTTAGTATTTTGACGACGGTGACGGTGATTGTGCAGTATTTTTAAAATGGAATGATTTGATTACTTGTTGGTGTTAGAGTTCGTTGTTTTGATTGATTACGTTTTCTTTTTAAAGTTTGAGTTTTGGTTTTGGCAGGAGAATTTGGCAACCATTTATTGGTCAATCTTTGTGCTTGACTTTTTTTCTTTAGAGCTTGCGGTAAGGTGACTTTGGTGCCCGAGTTAAATGTTAAAGCACCACCTTATTGCGGTGCGTTAACTTACCGTGATAGAAAGGCAAAAGGTGCGTTAAGGAGCGTGGGCAAGGGCTTAACGTGCGTTAACATGCATATTTGTTAAAAAAAAAAAAAAAAAAAAAAAAAAAAAAAAAAACCTAAACTTTTCCAAACCCATTTTATTACAACTATAAATACCTTTCACCCACACAATATTTTTTCACACTTTCACTACTCTTTTCATCTACAATACACTTCTATTAGCACAAAAAAAAAATGTCGGGCGGCAACAACAACAACAACTCGTTTACGAATCTTCTCGGTGGTGGTTGGAATAACCCATACGCGTGTTCTTCCTCAAATCCAAATGAGGGTTCGTCAACACCGATTTGGGGTAACCCAAAAGATTTCGGTTTGTCGAGTCAAGAAGCTTACGAACAACATCAAGCATGCAATATTGGCACGAAAGTCAACAAACCGACTTAAATTCAAATTTCCAAAATCTTCAATTCTCTCAACACTCACAACAATCCCAAACCGAAACATATGAAGTTCCGGAAACACCTACTTCTCCCGCTAAACCAAAAGGCCGTGTTAAGCGTAAGTCAAAAAGATCCAAAGAACCTGTAGAAGTCGAGGCTGCAAATACTGAAAAAGCGAAGGTGGAACGTTGGACGCCAAGTGAGGAAAAGTTGCTTGCCGAGTGTTGGGTTGCATGTTCAGAGGATTCGACGTTGGGGAGTTCACAAACTAAGGATACGTTATGGCAACGTATAAGAGTCGAGTTCAATAGAATAAGTCCAAAAGAGCGCAACAAAGATATGCTACAATCTAAGTGGAAAACGTTAAACCGTGATTGCATGAAGTTCAACGCTTTTTACAAACGGGTGCAACGCGAGCAAAAAAGTGGGGAAAGTGAAGTGGATATCCTAACACGTGCTCACCAACTCTATCGTCAAGAAAACCCGACGTTCGTGAATGAAGACGCTTGGAAGGTGTTGCGTAAACATCGAAAATGGGACGCGCCGGAAGCGGTTGATTTAACCGGCAACGTCCCAAGCCAAACAAACGAGGCTTTGTTTGGTCATGACGCAGAACCACGGCCCATTGGCAAAAAGCGGGCTTCCAAGAAACAAAAATCTGAGGCAACGACAAGCACCGGAGGCACGGCTAGCACCGGTACTTCCTTTTCTTCGTTTAATTTCGCGGAGATGATGCGCGAAGAGTACCGATCAAAACGTGAAGAGGCGAGTAGGGCGTACCAGGCGACCGCAGAAAATCAAGCCGCACAACAAAGGTTGAGGGAGCTAGAATTTTTGATGTGCGACACTACCGGCAAAGATCCACATTGGGTGGCGTTTGTTAATGCGGAAAAGGATCGAATCGCCATAAAACTTGGGTTGCCTCCTCGTCAATTATGAATAATTATGTGATGTAATGTTTTATTTATTTCGTACTTTTTTTTAGTAGCGTATTTTTTTTTGTTTTTTTATTTTATTTTTTTGTTTTATTTCGTAATGTAATGTTGTGTTTGAATTAATATTATGTTTTAAATAAATGAAGTATTTGTTAAAATTTGGGGTTGAAATTGAAAATAATTGAGGTGGAGGTGAGTTAAGGTGAGTTATAGGTGAGTTATGCTACCGGGGGTGGAAAGTCAAGAGTTAAAGTTAAAAGGTAAAAGCTGATGTGGCGCTGACGTGGCAGTGAGTTAACATTTAACTCGCAGTCACCTTACCACATGCTCTTATTAAATTGCAAAAATGCTAACGTGTATTTATAAGAAGATGTGAATTTAAAGAGAGAATTTATTAAATTGATTTTTGTTGGCGATAAGTGTATTTGTTAAATTAAGTTTATTTGTAAAAATTTTGTGAATGTAATATTTTCAAAAAGAAAATTCTAAGTGGTTTGATCATATTGCAAATGCAATACTCACAACTTCGAAACTGCAAACGCAATTGATGACGTATAGTCTACACCGGGTCATGAACCCGTTTGGTAAACAATACCCACACGCAAGCCTACTACGCATGGGCCAGTTTCACACTAATTGGACTACCAATTAGACGGCTTTGGCCCACGAGGCCCAAGCCCAATGATTATTTAGGAATGTGAATAAACGATATCTCCTAATTATAGGATGTATATCAAATACCCGCGATACGCGGGATACACCAAGGTTTGCGGAACACGAAACCAACAAGGATTCGTGTCTATATATAGAGGGCATTATGACTCTCACAAAGGTATGACTTACAAACCCTAAATACTCACAACCCTAAAACACGATTACTTACTCTCACGCCGGAGGATAATCGAGGGAGACAATCCCTCGATAAGCCTAACGGTGTCTGTTACTTTCTTAGTGCGCAGGTCTCAAGCAATATCAACCAATTGATACGAGGAAAGGAACCCAAAAAAGGAACGCCCAACTTTTGTATCAACAAGTGGCGCCATCCGTGGGACCCAACACTAAGGACTAGAATGACGAAACACAAAAATTCATCTAAGGGAACTCCGCAGTTGGATAAGGCGCGTGGTGAACCTCCAAGGAGGAACTACCCTGATGCACCTCCTAGGCAAAACACTGGGACAACCAGTGCGCCTGGACGCCAGGAAGTAGAAACCACCACAATCCTTCCAACAGTAGAAGCACCCTCTGCAACTGCTCAGACTACTACGGTAGTCCTAAACATTGAGGATCTCCAGCGCACCCTTTTTGCAACTCCCCACCAAGTAGCAACCGCTGTGGACAACACAGTACCACCAAACGCGCCTAATCGCGAGAGGAGGCTCAACTTGGAAGATGGTGTTCCTGCGCTGGAGGAAAATACTCAAGAAACAATGTTAAAAAATCTTGTATCACAAAATTTTGAAACATTGAACACACTCCTACAAGAGGAGGCCAGGAGAAGGTTAAGAAGTCGGCTCGACTTCAATGGAACCTCCCCACCGCGCTACGAAGAGCGCGACAATAATAAGAGGCGCGTCAGTGTCCGAACTAGACTCGGCACGCCATCAAACTCACATTACTCGGAGGAACAAGGAGATAGCGAGAGGCGAGCTAGCGTCCACACCAGGTTGGGAGGTCGCAGAGTCCATGACAGGTTGGGAGGACAGCACTCACCAAGCGAGGAATCTTCTAGATCTAGAAGAATCCACGATAGACTAGGTGGACGGATGTCCCCTAACGAAAGCTTCTTAAGCTCAGGCCCCGAGGAAAAGCGGCGCAAGCACCACAGAAAAAACGACTCTCCCTCAGATAGCTCCTCGGACAACGAGGATAGCGATACCGGACACTGGAAGTCCAGAGGAAGACGTCGTAAGGAAGAGGATGATGATATATCCCTTCCTTGGCGTCGCCAAAAGGTTGGTGCGTTCTCAAGGCGCATCAGCGATTATTCAGATAACAAGAAGAGGCACATGCCTTCCAACGTCAAAACATATGATGGAACGGGTGACCCTGATGATCACCTAAGAATTTTCGAATCCGCTGCAGGCATCGAAAACTGGCCACAGCCTGTGTGGTGCCATATGTTCAATTCCACGTTGGTAGGGAATGCACGAACTTGGTTTAGCAAACTTCCACGAAGAAGTATAAAAGGGTACGAAGAGTTGCGGAAAGCATTCCGCTTGAACTTCACACAGAGAAAGAAGTACGCTAAAGACCCAGTAGAATTGGCTAGGATTAAACAACGCCAAGGGGAATCTACGAGCGCCTTCATGGAATGCTTCAAAGACGAATGCCTACACATCAAAGCATGTCCTGAAATACTGAAAATTTCAGGATTCATGAATGGGATCACCAACCAAGACCTTATCAAAAAGTTAAATGATAAAGTCCCCCAAACATTCGACGAGCTGATGAAGCGTACAAGGTCTTTCGTTCAAGGAGAAGCCGCTGTCGCTGATAGTAAGAAAGAATATTCTAACTACAGGCCACAGGAACAGTCAAGGAGACAATCCAACGACCATGGTGGCAACCGCAACAAAGGCTATCGCAATGACGGAGGTACACGGGGCAACGACAAGTATACCCCGCTGATAAAAACTCCTAGGGAGATATTCGCAACAGAGGGAGCAAATTTCCCCAAACCTCCACCAATGCGCACCCCAGAAGGAAAGCGCATAGGGAACGGTTACTGCGACTACCATGGACAGAAAGGCCACACAACGAACGAGTGCGTCCAGCTTCGCCAACTAATTGACAAATTAGTAAAGGAAGGTAGGATGGACCATCTAGTTAAAAACATCAAAGAAGGGAAGGATAAACAAAGAACCGGGGACAAAAAAGAACCACCTAAGGACAAGGCGGACACAATTTACATGATACAATCATGGCAGCGCAAAGTCAAACAAAAGGTTAGCCAAAGGTTCTCCCCTAATGATGAGATCTCCTTCCCAAAGTTGACCGTGGACAATGCGGTAGCAGAACCACTCACCATTGAAATACATGCGGGGGGACACGATATCCACCGTATGTACGTGGACGGAGGGGCATCAGCCGAGATAATGTACGAACATTGTTTCAAAAGGCTAAAACAAGAGATTCAAAATCAGCTAATTCCAGCTGCGACATCTCTAACAGGCTTCACAGGAGAAAAAATATGGCCAATAGGACAATTACGCATGCTCGTAGAAGTCGGCAATAAAGAGCACTCCACCAAGGCGTGGATGAACTTTATGGTTATTAGATCTCCGTCGCCATACAATGGCATCATTGGAAGATCAGGAATATCAGCGCTCCGCGCAGTGCCATCCACAGCACACGGAATGCTGAAATTTCCAGTAAAAGGCGGCATTGTTACTCTCTATAACCATGCTCTACCTCCTGAGGAATGTAACACAGTTACAGGCGAAGCCACAACATCTAAAGAACACGGCGCACCCAAAACACCAAATCTAAAAATAGCAATTCACCCCGACTATCCTGAACAACAGGTATCGTTGGGAGGTTTGCTGACAGAAAAAGGGAAAGCAGCCGTGTGCGCGCTTCTACAGAAGAACCTGGATGTTTTCGCGTGGGAACCAAAACACATGACCGGTGTGCCTCGATCAATCTCGGAGCACAAGCTACAAATCCGACAAGGATACCCGCCGATAAGGCAAAAGAAGCGCGGTCAAGCCCCAGAACGCGCGAAAGCCATCCTGGAGGAAGTACATAAGCTTGTGGACGCAGGCATTATGCGAGAGGTATATTACCACGACTGGTTATCTAACCCAGTCATGGTAAAAAAGAGCGACGGCAGCTGGAGAATGTGCGTGGACTTCACAGACCTCAACAAAGCATGCCCACAGGACTGCTACCCACTACCCGAGATAGACTGGAAGGTAGAATCCTTATGCGGATATCCCTTCAAATGCTTCCTAGACGCATACAAAGGATACCACCAAATCCAAATGGCCAAGGAAGACGAGGAAAAAACAGCCTTCCACACAAGTCAAGGTGTCTTTTGTTACACAAAGATGCCTTTCGGGTTAAAGAATGCAGGAGCCACCTACCAGCGATTGGTAGACAATGCATTCGAAAAGCAAGTGGGTCGCAACCTAGAAGTATATGTTGACGACTTGGTCATAAAAAGCCATACAGAAGACGAAGTAGTGCGAGACATTGAAGAAACATTCAAAACACTACGACGGATCAACATGAAGTTAAATCCTAAGAAGTGCACTTTTGGCGCTACAGAAGGCATGTTCTTAGGATACTTAATAGAACCTGATGGCATCAAGCCATGCCCCGAAAAGACTGAAGCGGTCATACAACTCCCTTCGCCACGAACACTCAAGGAAGTACAATCCCTGAACGGAAAATTGGCCGGTCTGAATAGATTCCTATCTAAGTCAGCGGACAAGTCATTACCGTTATTTAAAACACTCAAGAAGTGCACAAAAAAGAGTGACTTTCGCTGGACTACCGAAGCGGAGGAGGCATTTCAACAGCTTAAACAAACAATAGCGGCGCTCCCAAAATTAGTCGCACCCCAACCAGGGGAAGAGCTAATAATGTACTTATCTGCAACTCACGGGGCCGTCAGTGCAGTGCTGTTGACAGACAGAAACGCAGTACAAACTCCGGTATACTTCGTGAGCAAGGCGCTCAAAAAGACGGAGATTAACTACAGCCCGATGGAGAAACTGGTCCTAGCGCTAGTATTTGCGGCTAAGAGGCTACGCAGATACTTTCAAGCGCACCCTATCGCAGTAATCACCGACCAACCCATCAAGCAAGTAATCTCCAAACCTGACGCATCAGGGCGATTGCAGAAGTGGAGTGTACTGCTAGGAGAGCACAACATATCCTATAGACCACGCACCGCAGTCAAAGGGCAGATACTCGCGGATTTTATTATTGAAAAACCAGATAGCGAGGATACAACCGAACCACCCAAGGTGGAATTACAAGAACCATGGATCCTGTTTACGGACGGATCGTCATGCGTCGACAGCTCAGGCGCGGGCCTCATCCTCACTAACCCAGAAGGAATGGAGTTCACATATGCCCTGCGCTTTGAATTCACTGCCACGAATAACGAGGCAGAATACGAAGCCCTAATCGCTGGACTACGAATTGCAACACGTATGGGTGTACGCAACCTAGAAGCAAATGTAGATTCCCGTTTAGTGGCCAATCAAGTGTCCGGAGAGTATGAAGCTAAGGAGGAAAACATGATCCAATACCTCGAAAAGACAAAATCCTTAATCCAAGGATTTGACAGATTCATAATCAAGCAAGTTCCTAGAGGGGAAAACAAGAAAGCAGACGCATTAAGTAAGATTGCGTCTACAAGCTTAGCACATCTGTCAAAACAGGTATTAGTAGAAATCCTAAAAGACAAATCAATTTCCGAGAAGGAAGTGTCCACGGTCATAGAAGAAGAGGGCCCTACATGGATGACCCCTATCATGGACTTCATTAGCAAAGGCGTATTACCCCAAGAGAAAACGGAAGCTCGACGAATATGGCGCACAGCGCACAGGTTCGAGCTCAGGGACGATGTCTTATATAGACGCTCATTCTTGCAACCATGGCTCAGGTGTGTAGGACCCCTCCAAGCGGATTACGTACTCTGAGAGATCCACGCTGGTTCATGCAGCTTGCACTCAGGACCACGATCTGTTGTGGCACGAGCACTGAGGTCAGGATACTACTGGCCCACAATGCACCGAGATGCACGGGACTTGATACGCAAGTGTAGCGATTGCCAAGTTCACAGACCAATCCCACGCCGACCACAACATGAACTTACACCGATAACGGCGCCATGGCCTTTCTATAAATGGGGTATAGACATTGCCGGACCCTTCCCTGTTGCCGCAGGAGGATTGAAATACCTCATCGTTGCAATCGACTACTTTACAAAGTGGATCGAAGCGAAAGCAGTGGCGACAATCACGGGCAACCAAATCAAGCGATTTGTATGGGATAACATAGTATGTCGCTTCGGACTACCCGGTGAAATCATATCAGATAACGGAAAACAATTCCGTGATAACCCGTTCAAAGATTGGTGCGAACAGCTGAACATCACGCAACACTTCGCGTCGGTAACCCACCCACAAACAAATGGTCTAGTTGAACGCGCAAACAGGAGCCTGGGCGAAGGAATCAAAGCGCGTCTAGACAGACACAAAGGAAGATGGGTGGAGGAGCTATTACATGTTCTCTGGGCGCACCGAACAACCATCAAGGTCAGCAACGGAGACACTCCCTTCTCCTTGGTCTATGGAACAGAAGCTGTCATACCTGCTGAAATTGGAATGCCAACTATCCGTACGGCGGAAGTTAATACCGCTACCAATGACAACGAACGACGAATAGACTTAGATCTATTGGAGGAGAGACGTGAACGCGCAGCAATACGCGAAGAGAAAGCCAAGTCCAGAATGAAAGGGTACTATGACGCAAAAGTGCGCAGTACCTCATTCAGACCAGGTGACTTCGTCTACCGCGAAAACGACTCAATCCGTGCAGAAGACACTGGAAAGCTAGGACCAAAATGGGAAGGACCTTACGAGTTCGTTGAAGCACTTGGAAATGGAGCGTACAAACTACGCGATAAAGATGGTCAGGAACTAGAACGAACGTGGAACGTTCGCAACCTTAAGCGATGCTATCTCTAAATAGGCTACGGCCCAGCATGGACATTCGAACACTTTAGAAAGTGCCACAATAAAGATCCATGTAATTTTACTTTTTTTTACGTCTTATCTAGATAAGTATTGTCTTTCAAAAACTTGCAAGTATTAATAAAACATTCGCGGTTTCTAGCTAACTCCGCGAAAAAACTTTCTTACATTGTTATCTAAATACTGTTTATATCTCAATGTGTTGGTCACGATACCTTTAGCCTACATGGCGTGCATGCACTAATTAATACCCACGATGGTAAAAAAGGATGAGTTAACCTACTAAACAACTCGTTGAGTAAGAGGGTTGCAAACCCATCAACTTCGGATTACGTATCCTTGTTAAACACCTTGCGCTCAAGACGTTGGCGCAAGTTCCTTGCGCAACCCACGATGGATACGCAATAGGGGCACACTGTGCGCGTTTAACAACCTTGAAAATCAAGACTCTTGATTTTGTAAAATTTAATACGACAAGTAACTCTATAAAAATTCATACACGACTATGGATTTTTCTTAACTAAGTTAGTGAAATTCCAACACGACTTTGGAAAACCATGATATACTTAGATATTCCATGATATCTTTATGCAAAGATACATAAGCAATGCGCGAACAACGTGCTTAAATAAATATAAGTACTTGAAAAAGTATAATATACGCCAAGTACAAAAAACTTTCTTTATATATGAAACGAACAAGTTTATACAAAAAGATAAGTCCAAAAACAATAAATACAAAGGCTACATGCTCCATGAGCGCCTCAATGTGCTGGTACTTCCACCCATTGCCTCTTCCTTTGAGGCCTGAAGCTGCTGCAGTATAGCCGCGTCCTTAGGATCAACAGTGGCCACGGTGACTGGAACACCATCACTCCTAGGAAGATGCGCAGCGCCTATGCCGCACATCACGGCCTTCCCTTTTATGCCCTTTTTCTTTGCGTACCTGGTAGCATGGAAATTTAAAGACCTTTGTAAAGAAACCTCCTTCTCAATACGGATGGGATCCAACATATGACGCGGATGGGCAAAAATAGGTACCTTCAGCTGCGACACATCCGGCTTTAGGAAGAAGTCCCCATACTCCTCAGCCTTATCTTCCAAATGC
>LBNU01031365.1:293771-327191 GCA_014162995.1 Artemisia annua | reverse complement strand
AGCATGGAAATTTAAAGACCTTTGTAAAGAAACCTCCTTCTCAATACGGAAAGGATCCAACATATGACGCGGATGGGCAAAAATAGGTACCTTCAGCTGCGACACATCCGGCTTTAGGAAGAAGTCCCCATACTCCTCAGCCTTATCTTCCAAATGCCGCGGAAGAGTCAACCCTGTCATAATCACGTAAATGGGCTGATCTTGGGCACGCTCCAAACGCCCAATATGAGGAAGCTCAAGCTTCTTCAAACCTTCCATGGCAGCAGTAAGGTCAGCGGCAGAGTCAGCCTTGTACTCAGGGATCTCAGCAAGGGGCACGATTAACTTCTCGGCCTCGGCAAGCTTGCTCATCGCCAAATACTTGCCATGCGCAATAGCGCAGTTCACCACCTTGCTAAAAGCCCCGGTGACCTCCGGATGCTCCAGTGTACCCATAGCAGCAAGGCGCAACCCATTGCTGATCAACCACCTACAAAGAACACAAATGTTAGTAGAGCAAAAATATACATACAAGATATGAAGATATGAGTGAAGGAATGATTACCTGCGCTCAGCAACAGACTGAACCAGGTGCGGGTACAACTCCTCATCAAATTCAATACTGATTTTGCGGAGCCTCTCTTCCCTCTCATCCAACACAAACTTCACCCAACTACGGAAGGCATCCAAATTGGCAAAGTGCTGAGCCCAGTTCTGCCGAAGGTGCCCTAGCGCCCATAAGGAGTCCCTCCTATGGCGGGAAGCACCTAAGCGCTCCCTGTCCAGCTTCACCAGCAGCGACATCTTCTGGTCAGACAAAAGTTGCGCAGACGCCTCTACGCGCTCCAGTTCAGCCTTGGAGCTCAGCTGCTCAGCCTTAGAGCTTGCTAGTTCCTCCTGAATGGACGCCAGCTGCGCCTCCAGGGTAGCAATCTTCTCCTCATACTCAGCCTTGGCGCTCGCCACTAGCTCGGACTGGCGCGCCGCGACAGCAGCCAACTCCTCCATCGCGGAACCATAAGAGGTAGACTCTTTGCCAATGTCCCGTGGAGACTGCGTCCCATCCAGAAAGGGACTCTCCTCAGAGGACGCAGCTCCATCGATGCTGCTCCTCACATGTTGATCAAAGGTCCCAACCCCTTGATCAACGCTCCTCGCATGCTGATTAAGACTCCCCACATGTTGATCACTAAAAAAAAAACATCCAAGTGTTAGTACACGAAAACAATTCGGATACATAAAACACTAAGTACATAACAAGTACACTCACATGTGTGGAGGAGAAGAGGGCCCACTCTTCTCAGCATCAGACATAGTTACGTCCCCCTTAAAGCTCTCAGAACCCTCACTGCGCCAACAACAGAAATAAGTTAGACAATAACTTACAAACAGTTTATAACAAATAAACATTAAACTTACCCTGCGGTAGGTGCTTCATCCTCAGCCTCAGAACGCAACCTCTTAGAAGACTCCGCGCCATCACCATCAGCTGTCCTCTTACGCGATAGCTGGATAACCTCTTCCTCCTCATCCGACTCCTCCAAGTCGACGTAGACTGCATCCTCAGCATTGGGGGGAGGCTGCGCGTTAATGAGTGCCTGCTGAGCAGGCGGAGCAACCTCCTGTATTGGAGTAATCACGGTCGCAGCGGGAGAACCCTCGGGTTCTGGTATGACCAAGTCCATAACGCACCCACGCGTCGTCTCCAAAAGAGGCTCTTCCCCTTCCCTCAGAGGGCGCACCCCAACAGTAGCAGACTTGGGTACCTCCATGTCAACGAGCCCAAACAAATCCATCTCTGCGCAAATAACAAACGACAAGTATGTTATATAAGATATGGAAAGAAGAAAGCGCTTACACTACTAACGAGACAAAGAAGGCAGGATGAGCACCAACCCGAACCATCCGCAGCGATAAACGTTGGGACACAATAGGGCGGCTCGAAGTAATTGCGACTGATGCCCATGTGCACCAAAAACGCCTCCGGGTATGACCTGATGTGCAGACGGTTCGCGTCAATAGTCGACGCATGGTCCGGGTTGTACCACGTGTCTAAAGGGCGCTCATCCTTCTCCAAGGACATCTTGGTGTGGAAGGGAAAGTCAAATGGAAAGACGGCAGCGTCGATCCAAAAGAACTTCTCCCTCCAATGGGGGAGCTTGTCCACCTTCTTCGCAAAACACTGAAGCGCGCCTACGCGCTTCGTGAAGGTAACCCACCCATTTAACCACGACGTGCGATAGAACGCACGGAACAGGTGGAGGGTGGGAGGAATCGCTAATAAACGGCAATTGATCTCGAAGTTGGAAATTTTCCCAGCGCCTATAGGATGCAACTGGGAAATATGAAGGCGATAGTACACAAGGATATCCCTTAATAGTACGGTGATGGGCACGCGCTGATTCGCCCATTCGATAAAGCGCGTGTATATTCCCACTTTCCCATCGGGATAATCTGCTATGGTGTCGTCTGGATCAGGCACCACGGGGTGCAGATCCAGCGGGATATAATAATCCGAGGAGAACTGAGTTAGCTCATCCTCGGTTAAATTAGAATGACAGTCTTCAAGCTGAACGACCATTTTTTGTTCTTAAGGGCGCAAGCGCTGATTACCTTGGCGTAAAAAGTTAGGGTTGCAGCGAAGATTTGGGAGTTTTTTGGAAATGGATAAACACTTTTACTGTGAAAAACACGGTAAAAATGAGGAGGTTTATATAGATTTCTCACTCACCACCGATGATTGACACGTGGATCCCACTAACTAAAAACGTGTGGATGGGGATTGAAATGGTACAGGACACGTGGATAGCCTCCCCATTTCCCGAGGTAAATGATTTGCAACTTTTCGCCTAGATACACTGCATATGGATTTTTTGGCGGTAAAAACTTGCAGTCTTCCCGCGCACGAGTCGGGAATAATCTGGGCACGGTAAGTCTAGCGACCGCATGTTTTTAGCATGCGCACACTAGACTGGGGGGACATGATGACGTATAGTCTACACCGGGTCATGAACCCGTTTGGTAAACAATACCCACACGCAAGCCCACTACGCGTGGGCCAGTTTCATACTAATTGGACTACCAATTAGACGGCTTTGGCCCACGAGGCCCAAGCCCAATGATTATTTAGGAATGTGAATAAACGATATCTCCTAATTATAGGATGTATATCAAATACCCGCGATACGCGGGATATACCAAGGTTTGCGGAACACGAAACCAATAAGGATTCGTGTCTATATATAGAGGGCATTATGACTCTCACAAAGGTACGACTTACAAACCCTAAATACTCACAACCCTAAAACACGATTACTTACTCTCACGCCGGAGGATAATCGGGGGAGACAATCCCTCGATAAGCCTAACGGTGTCTGTTACTTTCTTAGTGCGCAGGTCTCAAGCAATATCAACCAATTGATACGAGGAAAGGAACCCAAACAAGGAACGCCCAACTTTTGTATCAACATTAAGCATAATTATTGTTTTTATGTTTTTAAATAACTTTATAACTTTAATAAATACTACTACCTCCGTCCAAAAATTATTGTCCATATTTGACTTTTTAAGTATTTCTTTTTAACTTTAACCATAAATATTTGTGTTTGTGTTATGTAATACTTGATAGAAATTTATACCAATAAAAATATATTTAAAACGCAATTCATTCATATATTTTGCATCAAGTATTACCTAGCACAAACAAAAACACTTAAGGTCAAAGTTGAAAAAGATAGACCGAAAAAGTCAAACGTGGACAATAATTTTGAGACATAGGGAGTATATAGACTTTATACCTCTTATACTTTATATTTTATAAAAATAATAAAACAATGTTGTTATTTATAAATCTTATTATAAGTATATGTTAAACAATGTATATGCACGTAATTATAAATATAAAAAGAATAACACAAGTTACTGTGACATCTAATTAATACACGATATTACATACATACGAACGACTCATGATCTTTATGAGATTAAGTAAGGATATACGGGAAAATATTATTTTTTAACTATTCGCACAACTCATATTATTCATCTTTATAAGTTTAACCCAAACGTACACGAGTTTAAAAAATTAAATACGGCTAAAATTATTATTAACAGAAATATAAATATCAAAATGAAGGAATGACCTCACGGTTTACTGTGAGATGAAAATAAATAGAAGAGACTGTATATATAGCAACGACACATATTTTTTCAAAGGTCATTTACGTGCTACAATAAACGCATAATGTGTAAAACATGATATTAATAGTTAAATTTAGATAATATCAACCTAAACACCATATCAGTTAAACAAAGTCAAATCGTTCGCGTAACAAAAATTTATACAAAAATTTAATCAATTAATACATAATGAAAGAATTATATAAGAACCTGTGTGTGCACGGGTATTATATAACTATATAACTGTAAAAGATTTATTATAATTTTATAGAAAAATGTTAGACATTACAAAATCACGAATTTATGAACTGTCACAATAATTAACTTTAATATAGTTATTAAAACATTATTACATGTTATACCATGTGTTCAAAGCTCGTGCGCGCACGAGTTCTAAAACTAGCATTATATACTGTAAGAGATTAGAAAATGACTAAGACCGGTAGTAATAAGGTGTATGAAGAGGCGTTGTCCCCCTACCCAAGACGCGTTTTGTTATTACACCAAGCTCACATGGATATGTTGTCCCTTGTTTTTGTAAAGAATTCGGTCGTCTGAACGACTCAGTTGTTTGTTTGTATTTTGAGTGTGTGTGTTTGTATGATATATTTGTTTATAAATAAGGTATATTGTGACGTTGGTCGTAGCATTACATTATACTAGACATATGATAATTATACTTGTGAAATCGTGATTTTGGTTCGACCTTTTATGCAAAGCGCGTGTTTTTTGAAATAAGCGTGTATTTTTTTTTTAAAAGATTTTTAGGATGTTTTTTTTTTTTGGAAATTATTAAATATAAAGATTCATATGCCTTATAAAAGATAACAGATTAAAAGTGTGTGACTAAAAGTTTTCACTATTTGTTTGAATTTGAATTTTGTGGGATACATAAATGTCATATATAAGCTTGTTAAGTTTTAAGTTTTAAGAATTTAAAGATTCAAGAATTGTCATGCACCATTTATGTGCAGTAAAGATAAAGATTAATAGTAACGTTCGCTATGAAAAGAGAAGCTGACGCGTAGCTAAGTTGACGATAATAATACTGGTAAAAGACTAATGAAAAGGTTTTGGTGGTGTAGAAAAACATAACAAAAACGTGAAATTGAAAAAACCCAAACCATTGAAAAAGTTTGAGAAATAATCACCACTAAAAATATCCTAAATTTATGATTGGTAGTAAGAAAAGATTCCAGTCACTGTCCTTACCGCTTATCATCTAAATCTGACAATTTATCCCTCCCGATACTGACTGACGTGGGTCTGATTCTGTCAAAATTTTATCCCCTCCTTTTTATACCATTATCAACCCGCCCATATCGCATATTATCTTCTTCTTCATCTATTAATTCATTCATTCACTCTCATTTCAACAACACGCATCTAATCCACTCATACTATCTTCTCTCTTCGGGTAATCAATTTTGTTCAATACTTTTATTTGTCATTTGTTTTTTTTATTACACATGTTTTTGTTATAATTCATATGATTTGCTATTGTCATTCTAAGATCTATGCAGTTTGTTTGTTTGCAGGACATTTAGGGGGTGTTTGTTTAAGCTTATGTAGCGGGCTTATGACTTATGTGATTTTCGGCTTATGTTTCATAAACTCACTTTTTGTGGCTTATTTTGAAACTTCTCGGCTTATTATGACATGATAAGCTTATATAAGCTAAAAAGTTTCAAAATAAGCCACAAAAAGTGAGCCTATGAAACATAAGCCGAAAACCATATAAGCCATATGTCCATACTCCATAAGCTAGCTATATAAGCTTAAACAAGCACCTCCTTAGGCTTACGAGGTTATGTGATTTCGGCTTATGTTTCGTTAGCCAGTTTTTTTCCGGCTTATTTAAAAGCTTGTAGAGGCTTATTATAAATAATAACGCTCATAATGAGCTGAAAATATTGGCTTAGACATAAGCGGAAATCACTTAAGTTTATAAGCCCAAAAGTAAGCTTAAACGAACGCCCCCTTAGTTAATAACTGCTAATTTTGTTGAAAACTTGCCAATGCTATTTTTTTTTTTTTTTTTTCAAATTGAGGTAACAGTTGACTTTTTTTTTGGTCATATGGATGAAATAAGGAATCTAATAGTCAAACGTGGAACTGATATAGAAGAAAATCTACGATGTTTGCAGAATTTATGGCTAGAGTCATTCTCTTTTTCAATATATAAGGAGTTTTAGTATGATAAAAAGACCAAAATTTTATGGTACCTTATGTGGTTAATGGACACATATGTTTATGGTGGATGTAGCAGGATTGTGTTTTCACTTTGGTTTGTCGATTAAAACTAATGGTTGATGTACTTTAATTACCGAATCATGTGCGAATGTAATGGATACAAGATTCTCATAGTCCTTCCAAATTAGCATGTCCCCTTATTTTAATTGGATTAATTATTGGCTAGATGGTGAGGTAGGTGGCTGATATCTTGTGAGGTTGGTGGCGAATATCCAGTGGTAGGTGTGTTTAATGGCTAGTCTTTTAAAAACTTGTTGTAGGTAAGAAGCATGTGTGCACTTTGTATTGCTTTGGGGAATAGTTATTAATCATGAATTGACCTTGAGTAGTTACGAATCTCATAGATTAAACATGTCACATGTTAAAATTGAAGCATGAAGCAACATAGATTACGCGTATAACTATTATTGGATTAATTAGTCAATGTATGATAGCAACATACACACAGCACCTTTTTTATTGCTAAACATTTCATATTCATCATATGTCAAAAGTATGTTGCAAACTTTACTTTGATTGTGTTCTAACTTCTAATCCACCATCATATTTTTGTTCACTGCAGGTGATTGTGCACGAATAGATAAAATGGATATTACAGGAGGCTAAGCCGATTTTTTATGGCCTTAGCTGGTATAATCTACTTCTACATACTCCACTTCATCTTTGATGTACACTTTGACTTTTGCGGTTAAACACAATAAGCCTCAAATTCTAAACTGATTCATTTTCTGAAAAAATGTTGATAACCCTGTTGAAAATTCAAACAGTTGTTCTTATTTCCGAAAGATAACTATTGAATTTAAGCCATTACTAACACGATGTCGGGCAGGTTCAAAAGGGGAAAAAATAAGAGCATGTGTATGATTTATAGATAAAGAAAATGAAATAGATATGGGCTTGTGTTAGTTGTACCGCACAATTTGTTGATGAGTATGAGTTCGTTGTTGAAAAAAAAAATAAATAAAAATGTAACCCTTAAAAGTGGTTATTAAACGCTCATATGGAATTACTTTGTGTTTAACGTTAGTTAATGACTAGGTAAATTACGGGGTATTACAGCTTGTTTAAGCTATTTTCACTTATATTTCATTAGTGTAATCATTCATAACCCTTTCTGTTCAATATTCACCCGATCCCAAATTCGTCCTATTACAGATTTCACATCTCGTTGGGATTAAACGACCCGGGGAAACACTACACTCCTTGGTTAGTTGGTCTAAGTGGTTTGACTTTATTTGACCAATATCTTTGGTTAATTTAAGATTGACTGTTTAGAACCAATCAACGGGTTCTAAAACTAGCATTATATACTGTAAGAGATTAGAAAATGATTAAGACTAGTAGTAATAAGGTTGATGAAGATGCGTTGTCCCCCACCTAAGACGCGTTTTTGTTATTACACCAAGCTCACATGGATATGTTGTCCCTTGCTTTTTGTAAAGAATTCGTTCGTTTGAACGACTTAGTTGTGTGCTTGTATTTTGACTGTGTGTATTTTGTATGATATATTTGTTTATAAATAAGGTATATTGTGACATTGGTTGTAGCATTACATTATACTAGACATATACCCGCGCAAAACGACGGTGTATAGCGGCAAATAATTATACTTGTGAAATTGTGATTTTGGTTTGACCTTTGATGCAAAGCGCGTGTTTTTTGAAATATAAAGTAGGGATGAGCAAAAGAACCAAAGAACCGGACCAGACCAAGAACTGGACCGGAACCAAGAAGAACCGAACTGGAACCAGAACCGAAGGTTCAAGTTCCAATTCTTGATTTTGATATTTTTCGGTTCTGGGGTCGGTTCGATTCCACCGGTTCTCGGTTCTGGAACCAAATACCCAATAATATATAAAAACATGTAATTTTGTTTTTTACTTTTCATACTCAAAGTCTCAAATCATACGTACCAATGCCATAAAAAACCTACTAGCCTACTTTTAGAGAAATCAAGTCAAACACTCTAAACCTTAATCTTTAATTCATTGAAACATCCACATATCAATAATTAATCTAAACCAAATAACATTCCAAGATCATTCAACATTCAAAACTTACATAAACAACTATCATCAACAATGGCATCCGAAGCGGCGTTGACGTATACTAGACCTTTATAGAACTCACTTGTCGACGCCGATTGTGGAAGCTTTGATTTGCACCCAAGATTGGGTGAGAAAGTCGAGAACGCAAATTAATTGGGATGATGTTGAAGATCTTATTAAAGACGATGAGACTGTAAAGGATATGAAAGAAAAATTAGAGAAACTAACCGTAAGAGACAAAGAGAAACAAACTATGGAATTATAAACAGTCTTACTTATTTTGCTAGACAAAGTTTTAAGTTATTTTATTTTATTTTCTGAATTGTTATGCTTTATTGTTTTGTTAAAAATGTAAACAAGTGAAACTATAGAATGATTTTTTATTTGAGTTAATGCTTTAGTAGTTAATTATTATTGGTTTAAACGTAAATGGTTGCAAGTGCTAAAAAAAATTCAAATTTTTAATGTTTTTTACAAGCTTAATTCATTAATGTATTTATTTTATTTTATTTTATTTTATTTTGGAAAAGCGGTTCCTATCCGGGTGAACCCGAAGAACCGGAACTGATATCGGAACCAAAAACTATATTCGGTCCAGTTCTCGGTTCCTACTTTTTACAAAATTCGGTTATTGGTTCCACCGGTTCTGGTTCTGGTTCCGATTCCAGACCCATGCTTATCCCTAAAGCGTGCATTTTTTTTAAAAGATTTTTAGGATGTTTTTTTTGAAACTATTAAATACGGAGTATAAAAATTTATATACCTTATAAAAGATAAAAGATTAAAAGTGTGTGACTAAAAGTTTTCAGTATTTGTTTGAATTTGAATTTGAATTTGACTAAAAGTGTGTGACTAAAAATTTATATGCCTTATAAAAGATAAAAGATTAAAAGTGTGACTAAAAATATATGCCTTATAAAATATATGCCTTATTAAAACACCATTTACATAACAAACACAAATTATCAAACATATTGTACAACCAACTTAAACACAATTTATGCATTAAATGTCACTAATACAAACGGGTTCGAGCCCGAATGGACACGAGCCAACGGGTTCGAGCCAGAACGGGCACGTTGATATC
Source organism: Artemisia annua (assembly GCA_014162995.1). Classification (NCBI taxonomy): domain Eukaryota; kingdom Viridiplantae; phylum Streptophyta; class Magnoliopsida; order Asterales; family Asteraceae; genus Artemisia; species Artemisia annua. The sequence continues at coordinate 317,645 of LBNU01031365.1, read as the reverse complement.
CGTAAATTTATTGTCAAAAAATACATAATAAATTAAAATACATGATTCACTGAAAATTTTTATTTCAGGGTATCCGCCGTCGCAACAAGCGATACCTGCTAGTATGTAAAAGACTAATGAAAAGGTTTTGGTGGTGTAGTAAAACATAACAAAAACGTGAATGAAATTTGTGTTAGAAAAAACACAAACCATTGAAAAAGTTTGAGAAATAATCACCACTAAAAATATCCTAAATTTATGATTGGTAGTAAGAAAAGATTCCAGTCACTGTCCTTACCGCTTATCATCTAAATCTGACAATTTATCCCTCCCGATACTGACTGACGTGGGTCTGATTCTGTCAAAATTTTATCCCCTTTTTATACCATTATCAACCCGCCCATATCGCATATTATCTTCTTCTTCATCTATTAATTCATTCATTCACTCTCATTTCAACAACAAGCATCTAATCCACTTATTCCTATCTTCTCTCTTCGGGTAACGAATTTTGTTCAATACTTCTATTTTTGTCATTTGTTTTTTTTATTACACATGTTTTTGTTAAAATATGATATGATTTGCTATTGTCATTCTAAGATCTATGCAGTTTGTTTGTTTGCAGGACATTTAGGGGGTGTTTGTTTAAGCTTAATAGCGGGCTTATGACCTATGTGGTTTTCAGCTTATGTTCACTTTATGTGGCTTATTTTGAAACTTCCCGGCTTACATAAGCTTATTATGACATGATAAGCTTATATAAGCCAAAAAGTTTCAAAACACATAAGCTGAAAACCAAATAAGCCAATATGCCCATAAGCTAGCTATATAACCTTAAACAAATTTATATAAACTTAGGCTTTATGTGATTTCGGCTTATGTTTCGTAAGCCAGTTTTTTTCCGGCTTATTTGAAAGCTTGTAGAGGCTTATTATAAATAATAAATTTATATAAGCTCATAATGAGCCGGAAATATTGGCTTAAGAAATATAAGCGGAAATCACTTAAGCTTATAAGCCCAACAGTTAGCTTAAACAAACACCCCCTTAGTTAGTAACTAGATATAGGTTTATTTCTGTCGAAACTGCTAATTTTGTTGTAAACTTGCCAATGCTATGTTTTTTTAAATTGAGGTAACAGTTGACTTTTGGTCATATGGATGAAATAAGGATCTACTGTAATAGTCAAACATGGTACTGATATAGAAGAAAATCTACAACTTTCGCAGAATTTATGGCTAGAGTCATTCTCTTTTTCCTTATATAAGGAGTTTTAGTATGATAAAAAGACCAAAATTTTATGGTACCTTCTGTTGTTAATGGACACATATGTTTATGGTGGATGTAGCACGATTGTGTTTTCACTTTGGTTTGTCGAGTAAAACTAATGGTTGATGTACTTTTATTACCGAATCATGTGTGAATGTAATGAATACAAGATTCTCGTAATCCTCCCAAATTAGCATGACCTCTTATTTTAATTGGATTAATTATTGGCTATATGTTGAGGTAGGTGGCTGATATCTTGTGAGGTTGGTGGCGAATATGAGAATATCTAGTGGTAGGTGTGTTTAAGGGCTAGTCTTTTGAAAACTTGTTGTAGGTAAGAAGCATGTGTACACTTTGTATTGCTTTGGGGAATAGTTATTAATCATGAATTGACATTGAGTAGTTACGAATCTCATAGATTAAACATGTCACATGTTAAAAATGAAGCATGAAGCAACATAGATTACGTGTATAACAGTTATTGGATTAAATAGTCAATTCATGATAGCAACGAACATGCAACACTTTTTTTATTGCCTAAAATTTCATATTCATTGTATGTCAAAAGTATGTTGCAAACTTTACTTTGATTGTGTTCTAATCTACCATCATATGTCTGTTCATTGCAGGTGATTGTGCACGAATAGATAAAATGGATATTACAGGAGGCTAAGCCGATTTTTTATGGCCTTAGCTGGTATAATCTGCTTCTACATACTCCACTTCATCTTTGATGTACACTTTGACTTTTGCGGTTAAACACAATAAGCCTCAAATTCTAAATTGATTCATTTTTTCTGAAAAAATGTTGATAACCTTGTTGAAAATTCAAACAGTTGTTCTAATATTGATCTTAAGTTTGAGAAATAATGGCTCGACTTACAAGTCAATGTGCATATCTTTGTTCTTTCTGTTTTACGATTTGACTTATTAGGTTATTTAATCGTGTGCAGATTCACCACTTTATTGGGTTTCAGAAAAGTTAGAACTTGGTGTTATTCGAAGTGAAAGAAAGACAGAAAACTGCTGTAGAAATAGGAAAATTGGCATGGAATTTGAATCAGATTGGACAAGACACAAAAAATCATCTGCTTTTACAACTCAAGTGATTATTACTGCAACATCTTGTATGAATTGGGCTCTTAAGATACCGATAAGTGAAGGGTATCATGAATTTTTGTAATCAATCGCTCACCATTTCGATTTCATTAGCATTCTTTTTCTTCTAATTGAGAAGAATTTAGCCTTTTGCACTTTTATATGCGTGAATCTGTTTGTGGAGAAATTGTGTCACAGTTCCAAGTATGTTTATCTCCAAATCTGTCCGGAAGATGAGTTCCTGTTCACTTTCTCAAGTTGATGATGATTTTGACTGCCCAGTATTGCCTGGGCTGCCCGATGATATTGCAAAGTACTGTCTTGCCCTTGTCCCAAGGTCACACTTCCCGACAATGGGAGGTGTGTCAAGGAGATGGAGGTCTTATGTAAAAAGCAAGGAGTTTATTGTTGTTAGAAAGCTTGCTGGTTTAGTTGAGGAATGGCTTTATGTTTTGACTATGGATGCTGAAGGAGATGGGACCCACTGGGAGGTTTTGGATTGCCTTGGAAATAAACGTTCTGACCTACCCCCGATGCCGGGGCCTGTAAAAGCGGGATTTGGGGTTGTGGTTCTTAATGGGAAGCTTATTGTTATGGCTGGGTATTCAATGATTGATGGTGTCGGGTCTGCGTCGTCTGATGTGTATCAGTATGATTCTTGCCTTAACAGGTTTGTTCCTTCATTTTATCTTGTATCCATTTGTCTAGTTAATGTTGACTTTAGTTAAAGATGCAATGCTCAATCCATTAACTTCTGAATGGGTCAATTTGGGTTTTGTTTTATATCAAATGGGTCAAATATAAATTTGCTATAACGGGAATTTCTAAGACATGTTGAACGTCTCTCAAAGTCTTTTTCTAATGCACACAACCCTTTCAGCTTTTATTTGAATATTTAGATTATTAATGTGATAATATTGTTTTTGTGGATGAAGGTAAAGTTTCTATAACAATAATTAGATAAACGGGCAATTAAAAACAACCTGGTTCACCCGAAGCTGTTTTGACCCATAACACAACCCTCTCAACCCACTCATCTTGCCATCTCTAACGTTAATGTTTTACCTGAGCTGAGCGTTAGCTTATTGTCATGAAAAAATTAGTTTACCTGGTGGTTCGGCTTTGCTACTGATAACACGCCTTCAATATTTTATGGTTTTAATGTGAATTAAAATTCTGTGATTGCAGCTGGAGCATGATTGCAAACATGAATGTGGCTCGGTATGATTTTGCTTGTGCAGAAGTAAACGGTGTGGTTTATGCCGTGGGTGGTTATGGGGTGAATGGAGAGTCTCTCTCATGTGCTGAGGCTTATAACCCGGAAACTAACGAGTGGACAATAATTGAGTCTTTGCGCCGCCCACGATGGGGTTGTTTTGCGTGTGGGTTTGAGGGTAAGCTCTATGTTATGGGTGGGCGGTCAAGTTTCACGATTGGAAATTCAAGGTTCGTGATCTTACTACAATCTTATTTATTTATTTTTTTGGCAAATTATTCACACATGTAACTACCAACTCTTTATTTGAATATATTGCATAGACAACAAACCTTACTCTGATGCAATTTTATTAAAAAAAATTGAAGGTGACGATTAAAAAGATTTACAATGATAATACCATATTGGAATTATATTTAGAGTAATAACTAATAAACATAAATGCTACCAGTTGTAGTGGATTACCGATTTTTACAAATTGTGTTTTCATCAAAAACTCTTTAGCAGTAAGTCCATCAACTCACTGTTTTTTTCCCCCTCCAGTCATGTCCTTGTTTTCTATTAATTTTGAGAATGAGTATTTTACCCATTTGCTCATCACCCTTTTAGTCCTTGATGTTTGTAATTAAATAATTTTTTGCCCTAAATGAAAATTTATCATTTTTTTCAATTTTTATTTTCATTGTTACACCTTATATATAAATTTTTTATATTTAAGGTTTGTGATTTCCATTAATCATTATATGTGATGAGCAAAAAATAAAATTCTTATTTTGAAGAATATTAACGGAGAAGGACCTGATGTGGAATAAACCGGTAAGTTTAGAGACTAAACCCTCAAAAGCTTTTGTTGAGGGGCCATATCTGTAAATACTTGACAACCCCGCTTGAACCATTTATGTGCTTCACTCAAATATTTTTGTAATAGTAGTGCATATCCTGGTAATTACTTAATTATAAGTGTTAAGCCGTTTGAATGTATTAACCAGATTCGTTGATGTTTACAACCCGGAAGAACACACATGGCGTGAGATGAAAAACGGATGTGTGATGGTAACTGCTCATGCTGTAGTGGGAAAGAAGCTGTTTTGTATGGAATGGAAGAACCAGCGAAAACTTGCTATCTTTAACCCCATGGATAACTCATGGAAAATGGTGTCGGTGCCAGTGATTGGAAGCTCAAGTGTCGGGTTTCGGTTTGGGATATTGGAAGATAAGTTATTACTTTTTTCACTAGAGGAAGAGCAAGGAGGATTTAACACATTGTTGTATGACCCGAATGCGGCACCTGGGTCAGAATGGCAGACTTCAAATATTAAGCCATCTGGTTTATGTTTGTGTTGTGTGACGATTAAGGCGTAATGACTTATCATAAGGTCTCTCTTTCGGATTTTTTTCAACGTCGTATTTGATTCTTTTGTTGTAGAACTGCTTGTTGTGCGTGTGAAATTTCTAGTGTAACCCGTTCTTTGCAAGAATAAATTATTTGATTAAATTATAGAAATTTGAAAGCAAATTCATTGTACTTGAACACTTTTGTTGAAAAATGTTCATTCTTGCAATCTTTGGTGTATCTTTATCAAAAGGCGGCAAGCTTATTTGCTGTAATAGATCGATTCATCGATATGATGGCTTGATAGGTAGATCACTGGATTAGTGAAATCATGCTTCAACCTTTGGAGGTTGTATGAATTTCATTACTATTTTATACTTTTTGATCGGTAAATGCAATTTTAGTTTTAGCCAAGTTATATACATTGATTTGAGTCATTTGACTTTGTTCTTACTTGGTTAATGTAGAAATAAACCAAATTACCTGTATATGAGTAATGATGGTCATCCGAACTCAATTGTGGTTCAGTTGGTGTTTGTTTCCTTGTCTGTGATGCACGATGCATTATGCATTTTCTTATTTTCTTGCAAAACAGATAATTGTTAGAAACTTATAATAAGACACCCAAATTGGAATAGTGTATTTTAGACAGGGAGGCATGGGATGTTAAAGGCCATGATCCAAGAAAGTTTCAGAATCAGGTGATGCACTTGTGGCTCGATATAAGCAACTTTTGGGTTGTGTTCGGCCGACTGACTCTTAAACTGTTTGTATTTGGGTTAAAAGCGAGTCAAAAGGGGTTTTGCAAGCCTTTTTAGAGAAAATTTAAGCCGAAATTAGGACCATGCAAACACACAAACCTTTAACAGCTTCATGTAAAGGCTATAAAATCCGCTTACAAAATCATTCCTAGTCGTAAGATAGCTAACATTCTCACAAAGAATTTAGGGTTCAATTATCACCAAGTACACATTTGAAATTTGAAGCTGCCAGAGAAAATATCAAATATAATCACAGAGATACCTCAAGTAAGCCGCATATATCTAGCTGAAATACTGAAATAATTAAACTCGGGCGATAAGAAAAAAAACCTCGTCCGTTAACCAAAGGGCTTGTGTCCCAATAGTACCTCTAGTTGTGTAAGAAGCTCCCAAAAATTAGCTTAGAATATAAGTAAAAGTCTGAAATAAAATTGGCGGCAATAAACACACAAGTCACAATTCCAATTAATTAGGTCATCCTCAGTCCCACACCCACCCAAACCCAACCCTCCATCCATCCGCCGTGGTCCATCAATCACAATGTTCGGAGGAGCAACAGCATCTCCGAACCCCTTCGCAACCCCCTCCTCAACACCAGCATTCGGAACACCTTCCTCAACTCCCTTTTTCAACACACCATCAGCCTCCACCCCCTCTTTATTCAACACCCCTTCCTCCACCCCCGCTTTCGGCACCCCCTCTACCCCTTCTTTCGCTACCGGCTTCGGTACTACTAACACTTCTTCATCCCTCTTTTCAACTCCTTTCACTCAACAACAACCACAACAACAGCAACAACAGCAAACGACGCCGTTTCAGCAACAGAATGCTAATCAGTTTGGGTTTACGCAGCAGACGAATGCTGCGTTGACGCCGTTTAATGGACAGATGGTTACGCAGATGGCTCCTGTTGCTCCGTTGCCGTTTTCGCTAGCTGATCGAGATATTCAAGTATTGTTGAAACCCTAACCCTAATTTTTATTTACTTTTTTTTACCTTTTAATTAGGCCAATTGCACTGTAATGTTTTTTGCGCGTATTCGGACCTTTTAAGTTGCACGATAATGTATCTAACTTTACTAAAAATTACTATAGTATTTAGTCGAAATACGTACAGTAAGACACAAAGTTATGGTTGAGTGGGCAAATTTTGATAATTTTTTAGAAATTACACTACAAATCGATTCGTTAGGGGCTCAAATTACAAAAACAAGCCAGATATTTTTAAAATTTTACACTATAATTTTTTTCGCTAGGGGGCTCGTGCCGACCTGCCCCCTCTTGTCTCTGCCTCTGTATGTATTCGACTTTATTAGAATTACTATTGTATGTAGTCGGCTTTTAATTGTTTAGTTTTTCTTATTGTGTGTATTTAGACTCTTCAGATTTTTAATTGCGCTAATGTATCCGACTTTACCAAAATTACTATCATATGTAGTCAGCTTTGAAATTCGGGTTTAGGTCATGAAATAGCAATCCACTGCACGGGAACTAAAAACTGTTCCAATATGCACACTTTGAGGATGTGTAATACCACATAGTACGCCGCGTGTCACTGACTATATACGATAGTACTGTAATATTATGGTGCAATTTGCGCTTTTTAATTAGTGTTGTTTTGAGCTGTGTTTCTTGTGGTTGTTGACAGGCAATACTTGATGCTTATAAGGATGAGATTCAAAACCCTAAGTATGCTTTTAAGGTTCGGCTTACTTCCTTTTCATTCAATTGTATATGTTATTTATTTATTTTTTGAACGGCCAATTGTATATGTTATTGTTATGTATTATTAATAGAAGTTGTGGAAATCGTCTTCTGTGTAAAGTTGTTATTCGGTTTATTGCATTTTGATAATTTTTAGAGTGTTTGGGATTGGTTATTGGAACTAATTATTTGATTGTTCGCAAGTGAAATAAGGTGTTTTTGATTAGTAGTTTGAAACTGGTTATTGGAACTAATTATTTGATTGTTTGCAAGTGAAATAAGGTATTTTGATTAGTAGTTTGAAACTGGTTATTGGAAAGGAAATGAGTAACTAAGCAGTTCGTAAAGTTGTTTATCGGTTTATGGCATTTTGATACAATTTTAACAAGTTTTGAGAGTGTTGGGTATAGGATTTGCTTATGTGATTGTTTATGAGTGAAGTACGCTGTTTTTTTAGTGTGAATTTCCTTTACTTGAAACTGCTTATTTGATAGTAAGCAATAAGCAACTAAGCAGTTTTAATGGGCAATGGCAAACACTATTGATATATTAATAACCGATGCCAGACACTCTCAACATTAATTAACTATAGAAAATATACCTGTTATTTATGGCTTGTTTCCTTATGACAGAGAATTGCTGAATTGTCGAGTTTTAAGTGTTTAAAACTGTTTATTTTTAGAGTAAATTACATGGTTGGTCCCTGTGGTTTGTCAAAAGTTGCAAGTTTCGTCCCTCTCTTTTCAAAGTTGCATGGGCAGTCCCTAAGTGTGCCAATAAATAACACCATTGGTCCCTTGGTTAAACTGATGTTAACTAGGTTAGTTAAAATTTACAGTTTAGCCCCCTTTGGTTAAATAGCGCTGCACCGTTAGTCCTTTCAATGTTTACACCGTTAGTCCTTTAACCACCACTCAACACCGCCACCACCCACCACCACTTAACACCACCACCTAACACCGCCACCACCACCACCCAACACCTCCACCACCTAACACCACCACCACCACTTAACACCACCACCACCTACCACCACTTAACACCGCCACCACCTACCACCACCACTTAATACCGCCACCACCACCGCCACCGAACACCGCCACCACCACCCAACACCACCACCACCACCACCCAACACCACAACCACCTAACATCACCACCACCACTTAACACCACCACCACCACCCAACACCACCACCACCTAACATCACCACCACCACTTAACACCACCACCACCACCTAACACCACCACCACCACCGCCACCTAACACCACCACCACCACCTAACACCACCACCACCACCGCCACCCAACACCACCACCACCACCTAACACCACCACCACCACCACTTAACACCACCACCACCTAACACCGCCACCACCACCTAATTTTCTAAAATAATTTTTTTTTTTGAAAATAATTTTCTAAAATAATTTTTGAAAATAATTTTCTAAAATAATTTTTTTTATCAATTTTTTTTTTTTGAAAAATAATTTTTTTCGAAAAAATAATTTTCTAAACTAATTTTCGGAAAAAAAAAAATTTCAAAAATAATTTTTTTCCCAAATAAGTTTCTTTCAAATTTTTTCAAAAATTATTTTTTTTCAAAAATTATTTTAGAAAATTATTTTCAAAAAATTTTCGAAAAATTTTTTGAAAATAATTTTTGAAAAAATTTGAAAAAAACTTATTTGGGAAAAAAATTATTTTTGAAAAAAATTTGTTTTTTTTCGAAAATTAGTTTAGAAAATTATTTTCAAAAAATTTTCGAAATTTTTTTTTTGAAAAAAACTTTTCGAAAAAATAATATTTTTTTTTTTGAAAATTTTCGGAATTATTTATGGTCAAAAATTTTTTTTTTTATTTTTTTATATATTTTTTTTTAATTTTATTTATTATAAATTAGAAAGGATAAACGATGCAAACGATCGTTAACCAAAGGGGCTGAAATTGTAAATTTTAACTAACTGGCGTTAAGGCAGTTTAACCAAGGGACCAATGGTGTTATTTGTTGGCACACTTAGGGACTGCTCATGCAACTTTAAAAAGATAGGGACTAAACTTGCAACTTTTGACAAACCACAGGGACCAACCATGTAATTTACTCTTATTTTTAAGTGCAATAAGCAACTAAGCAGTTTTAATCCAAACATTCTTAACATTGCATAGCGATATGTGGCTTTTGTATGTTTGTGTTTCAACATGGTAGCTTACTAGGTATTTTTGTTGTGCAGCACTTATTGTTCAGTGTGACTGAACCGCAACATAGGGCAAAGCCTGCTGGTGTATCGGATGTAAGTTTACTAGTATAATTTCTGGTTGGTTTCATTTTGAAAATTGAGCTTTGCTAAGGTTAGCGGATAGTTTTTGATTGTCAGATAATGTGGGCAGAGGCAATGGGAAAGCTAGAAGGTATGGAGAGTTCTGATCGTGAACGTCTTTGGCCCCAGCTTGTTAAAGGCTTCAAAGATCTTTCTGAGCGCCTAAAGGTATCTGATATAACCATGAGTATGTTATTATTCTGAATTCAAATATACGTATTCAGTTCATGTTAGAACTATTTTGATTGTTATTTGTCTACCTATGATTACTGGCTAGTTTGCTGGTGACTGAATACATAAATCTATAACCTTTTGGGTTAAGACGAATCGACGGCTCAAATTTTGTTTATATGGCTTCATCACTACATTTAATTTATTGTGGCTCTGATGGAACTTTTAGCTAAATGCAAGTTATCAAAGCAGTAGTTTGTTCATCCTTATGCTAGTTTTAACTTCTCTGATCATAAAGCTAACTAGATGGATAAGGATGACACAACATGAGTTCAACTATTTTCGACAAAAAAAATAAACATGAGTTCAACTCCATGAATGTCAATGAGGTTCGTCTGTATTATGTAGGAGGTTAAATAAAAAGTTCTATATTGTTCTAAAGCTTAAGACATAGCTAGTATTTTTAGAGGCTCAAGGGTGGAACTACATTGAGCCTCATGGGATGTCAGCTCGGTCATGTAGTACCCATTGGCCATTGACAAATGAAGTCCTCTCCTATTGGAACCATATATCAACTGCTTCAGATAACTTATGCGATTGATGGACTATATGAAGGATCTTCTACTGAAGAAATGAGTGGGAAAGCTTTCAGGGATAGGAAGTATACTAAGTCATTTTTATATGCATTCTAGACTTTCTATAGTTTATATATACATATACATATATCATATATGTCTTTCTTTTGCCGAACTGTTACTGAGAGGTTTAGACTTTAGAACCTTGATTTAGTTAAATGAAAGATATTACTCACTTTTGGTTTGATTGTTGCAGTAGCAGATCACATGGTAATCTGACACTGATATAGTTATAAGTTATAGACAAGTAAAAACTGATAAATGATTATCATGTAGGAATTAGAATAAACTTCTAAATAATAATTCATATTGAAAGGACATTCATCAGAATTTTTGCAAGTAGATCGACTGATCGAGTCATAAAGCAATTGGAAGTTTGTAGAGTACCTTTGAAGTGCCATTAGCCATCCCTCAAGGGGACAGCCATAAGAAGCATCTGATAACTACTATCCTGTATCCAATATATATGAATGACCAACACATAGCAGAATATGAAACGGAATCCAATTTTAAACTCAACACATGCTAAATGTGACATCTTGACAATTGACATAACATCCGTGTTAAAAGTCTCATCACCTTCAGTTTTCTTGTAAGCAGTCTTAGTTTCATGTTTGTACATATCTTATCTTATCTTATCTTACTCCTGTATAAAGAGTGTATCATTGTGTCTTAAAAAAATTAAGAAGTACGAGTCTTAATATTCATTGTACGAATACTATAAGCAACATATGGAATTTTCAATAATAATAAAGATATGCGTTATGATAATAATGGAAATTTGTGTTAATTTGACTCAAAAGAAAGAAGGTTACAATTTAGTTGATGTTTGTAATTATATTTAAGTTTCAGTTACATATTACAGACTTATTAATAATTAAAAATGTTGGTTATATTCTCAAGTATAAAAACGATCATCTAGATGCGATTAAATCATTTGGTGACGATGAATACATAGTGTTCTAATATCGTAAGAAATAATCATGTTAGAGTCGAGATGGTGAACTCGGTACTGTACTACAACAATCCACTGTTTTGTCTATCAATTTACGAGTGCTATTTTCGTATCTTTCTATGGTGGTCACATGTTTCGATCATCATGATATTTCTACAACCACCAATGAATTTTCTATTATTGCATTGAAGAAAAGGGGTACTCCTTTTCAAAATTCCATTGCATAGCACGGGTACTCGGCTAGTAAGATATAAAGTATATTATCTATAAGCTTTTCGAAATCAAACTACAATTGAATCTAAATTAAAAATATTGGAATCCAAATTGGATTAGTACTGTGTAGACACATTAGGATTCAAACTTATAGAATGCAGATAGCTTTCTGAATTTCCGGATTCGAAATTGGTTGGTAATTCGATTGTTCAGTTATTATTCACGGCCTAAATTTTGGATTAGATGATGTTCCTACTAGACATATATTTTTCTTTCTTATACATATTGATGTATTGATTTTTTTTCTAGTCATGAAATATGTATTAAGCTTGCCTTAATTGATATCTGATACAGATGTTAAATGTATTCAGGTTCAAGATGAAGTTATACTTTCAGATGCAGAGAGATTACAAATGACGCAAACCAATGTGAAAGTGGTAACACATCATTTATGTCACTGATTGCTGTTTACTGTGCTAAAACACACATTTTAGCAACATATTAACGCATTGATGTTCTTTTATACAGCTTCAAAGGCATTTCCAAGCTGATACTTTTCCCAGAATAGAGAGACTCAGACAATCAGAGAAAGCTCTACAAAGGCGCCTCTTGAGGGTAAAAATCTTCTAACCATTTGCATACTTTTCCCAGAATGGGAGTGGGCCAGATAATGGGTCAAAATGTGTTCGGGCTGTATGGGTCAATTATAGTTTGGGTCAAAACTAGCCATGATGGGTTGAATTGACCTGCAAACACTTTTTGATTCACAATTAATATTATTATATGCTAAGTTAATACGGTTATTATGATTACAGAAGCAATAGTATTGCAGTGAATTCTAAATCGAGAAAAAGAACAATCAATGAGATTATTATGCGCCAAAAATAAACTTGCGGTGACTTTGCCCCTTTTAAACTCTAAACTCATTGTGTTTTTAGCTAAATTTTTTATTCGAACCGTCTGGGATAAAAGTCATAAAACCCAGCCCATATCAAACGACTCCATATTTGTAAATAAATGGGTCTTAAGCTAGAAATTGCCCCCTTTAGTTCAGATTTAACTTGTTCTTTTTATTTATCCTCCATTTTTAGTTAAACGTGCAAATTTTCTGTACTTGCAATAGTTGATGAGAATACTTGAGGCATTAGAGGCAAAGGGCTTTCGGTTGCCTTTGAACAAAGGAGAAGTTGAATTGGCTGAAAAGTTGGCTACAATAATCCGACAGGTTGGTAGTGTCCCTTTAATAGTTCAGTTATGTGGTTTCTAAAGGTCTCTTGCACTTATTTACATAAAACCCTCACAGTTAAAAGGATCTGGAGCTGAGCTCACGAGGAGGGTCCAGAATTTGCTGACTGTATCTCGTGTTCAAGGAAATGGTCATGGTGGTGCTTCTGTTTATTTACCTGGATCGACCAAAATACATGAACAGAGTCTTTCTGATATGCACGAGGTACTTGTTTGTAGCATGTAGCAACTATTAGTTCTTTTCTATTTCGTTTTGTGAATTTTCAAGTGGTCATTGTTTTCGGTTTTTAGAGGTGGCTATTAGGCGGGCTGGTTAATGGGTTAAAACAGGGTGGTTTGGTTGGCTATGGACCGACCCTTCGTAACATTTTTTGTTCATATAAAAAAGGCACATTTATAATGCACAAAGTTCTTGGTTAGTTTCATTATCAGCTTCAGTAGCCTTTTAAAATAAACCCACGTGAATCGTTGGAGATAGAATTTATATATAGTAAATGATTAGAGATTGCCACTTCTACCAATCATTCAAGTTTAGTGAATTTATAGCTGGCTAAATGGGTTTGCTCAATCTGTCTATAACTTTTTCTAAATAATGAATAATTGTGGTATTAAATCTGTTTACAAAACACAATATTATTGATTTTTACAATCTAGTCTTATAATAAATTGATTTAGAGGAGGTTGTAACTTGTAAGAATACGGTTTTGCTTTTTGTCCACAATATTTTCATTTGTACTTATTAAAGACTACGAGAATTTGACAAAAAAAATAAAATAAAATCAAACATTGTGCTTTAACTATGCATCTTGATTGTTGCAATTTTCATAGGACGGGTTCTGTCACCTCAATGTCTGTCGGATCCGTCTTACTTTGATATGAAATAATTTTGAACTTTAATGATTTGCAGGTTCTACAACAGCAAACAGAAGCTGTTGCTAGGTTGGGGAATGTCTTGAAACGAGATATAAGAGACATGGAGATCATAATGGCTGAAGACACTCAAATGGTAGATGCGTAGAGTTCAAATTTACAATCACATTTGTCTGTCATAATGTTGTATTTCTGATTTTGATGTTACTACAGTTCAAGTGAAGTCTAATGTAGCAGTAATAGTATAAACTCTGTTTTTTTAAGTAACTGAAACATAGTGTTGGTGAGTTATATAATTTCAGTTTTTGAAGACTATTACATGAAGCTGCGTAGATACTTGTTAAAAGTGCGTCGTTGTGTGGCACTATGCTTACAACTTTACAAGTTGAAACTAGCGAACTCAGCCAAACAGAAACTAAACATCAAGATAGCAAAAACCAAAAAAGCAAAAGAGAAACACTTTATATCATTAACTTATGGGTATCCTTACCATGACCAACAAAGTGATTTGCAACTCGCACAATTGTGGACATTAGAGAAGCCCGAAGTCCATATATGTTGCAAATAGCATCTAATAACATTTTCATGTATATATAACTGGATTTTTTTTGGTAAAACTATTTTATAATAAGTACAACCTTACAGAAAAACTGAGATTACTAGCAACAAAGTTATACAAAATCGATCCCCTTAGAACAAGTTTCTAGAAAGTAACGGAAAAAGATTGTTACATGTTCTTGAGTCATGTAGTTATCCATTTATCGTTCTCTTTATTACTAACTTTTTAAAAAGAAGAAAAAAGGCAATATAATTTCCAATACGAAACTTAGCTTATCTTTATATCTTTGGTGTCAATTTGCAATCTACCACTAGAAAAGAGACTTTTTTTTTGCTAATGAAAGTTATATGATGAGGTTGTAAATGTTGAAAGTACAATCAGTATGTCGTAACATTTTGTAAAAAAGTAGTCAATAAGCTTTTGTGACTTTTAAAGGAGCATGACATTGACCTAATCTACTTGATAAAAACCAATATGAAAAGCAACATATTATGCACATCTAACGTGAAGAGAACCAGCATAAATTTAATATACTGGTTTTCATGTTATTAAAAAGAAGCTATTGAAATTAGACTGGTCGAATATGAAAAAGCCTATGTATATATATACTTTGCTTCATTATCTAGTCACACAATCAAGTTTATCAAGATTATAGTCCACGTTTGGAAAACATAAAGATAAAAAGTTAAGAAGGTATCACTTTCAACTAACAATGGCCGTGCCGTGGAACACTCTATTACCAACTTTAAAATATAAAGGTTTCATTCTTTTCGACTTTCAACGTAAGCTACAAATAATTCATTCACGTGGTTTGTCTATTTTGATAAAATCATTTATTGATCGAGCTAAAAGTGTGACGAAAATCATTCTTCTCAGGGATGATCCATGTAAAAAGTTTGGCGCAAAGTGAAGCAAAAATTATCCCTCTTGTTAATGGTTTTCGTTAGAATTTCGCTTTTTCAAGATGATTAATCATTTTAATATAGGTAAAATACTAAAATTCAAGGCCTTTGGTCTAGTGGTGCGTGAGTTGCCCACCAACTCAGAGGTTATGGGTTCAAGCATTGCTGGAAGCATTTGTGAGATAGGTGGTATAGATGTGGAAAAATTGCCGTTTAAAAAAATAAAAATAAAAAATAAAAAAATCTAGGTTTTATTTATGAAATTATAACTATATAACAATTATGGGGCTCTTGGTAGCCGTGCAAAAAAAAAGACACTGTAGCACTACAGTAACTAACGGTCGTTAGTTACTAACTAACGGCCGTTAGTTACTTAACGATTGTTATCTAACGGCCGTTATTTTTTACATTTTTTTTAAAAATTCGTAGGAAATT
The DNA here is from genome assembly GCA_014162995.1 of Artemisia annua. Taxonomy (NCBI): domain Eukaryota; kingdom Viridiplantae; phylum Streptophyta; class Magnoliopsida; order Asterales; family Asteraceae; genus Artemisia; species Artemisia annua. The sequence goes on along the minus strand of LBNU01031365.1, from coordinate 301,981 downwards.
GGTCCTTCATCTCAGAGGTTCGTTGCAAAATTAGTCCTCTAATAATTTACATAATTGGTCCTTCATGTTATACATCCATTGCAAAATCAGTCCTTAATCAATAACTTGACGTTAGGTAGCTAACGACCGTTATCTTTAACAATTTAAAAAAAAAAAAACATGCGAACTTGGTCCTTCATCTCAGATGCCCGCAGAACGCGCGGCTTACATCCTCGTTCATAACATTTCAAGAATAACATTATGGTAATGGTTAATAAGTTTATAAAAGTATATTATCACTTTATCTTGATAGATAAAGTTTATCTTGATAGATAAAGGATACATGTCTACAAATCAAACATATGCTATCCAAACTTTCCGACCCATATCTAAGATCAAATAATTAAAAACCTTCAGTTTCAATTCATAACTTTACAAATTTGTATACAAAATTTTATGCTAATAGGATCCACTATGGGAGGTTTAAGAATAGATTATGAAACTTGAAAAAGTTTATGCTTTGTTTCAACCATAGTAGATTTTCATTTCATGATTAAATGACATAAAAAGTTCTTAAACCTTAGACCTTTTTATAATCTTAGAACATTTAATGTATGTATTATGTGAAACAAGTATAAAACTTTAAAATATTTATACCATAAAGAAAATAGGTTTATCAACTCAAAATCTTTATAAATATTGAAGTGGCAAAAAATATTAAATGTATAACCTAAGTTATAAAAAAGAAGTTAAACTAGCATATTGTAATATGTATAAAAGAAATAGCGTCGGAAGCGTTACGAAAGAGGAAATCTTTTTGACGCATGCCCACGTCAAATAAGAAGAATAACATCATTTTCAAGGTAACCTAACTATACATTTAACCTCTTAATTTAATATTCAAATATGAAATCATTAGCATTGAAAGGAACAAATAGAATACATGTTTTTGGCTCAAAATGTTTTTAGTGATTTAACAAGGGTTAAAATAGTTACCCAATAACAGAAGCTTTATACTTGACTTTTTAATCTAATTTTTGCTCATTGTCAAACTATGTTGTGTAAGATCACAAGATGCCGGTAAGAAAAAGTTTCACTTGTTTACATGTGGTTTTCAACGTTTTAAAAACATTAATTTTGAATAAAAATGTAAGTATTAAAGGTGATAGGTTTGACTAACTTGATTTAAATAAGTACTAGAATATTTGAGCTAGTTATTCTTTGTTTTTTAATGCTTACTTGTTATAGTAATTTGAAAACATAACTAACATGTATATGTTAACTGGGTCGAATAAGCCACACATATATATTTTGATACATACATTTTGGAAACTAATTTATTTACAAATAATTATATCCAATTTATTATATTTTTATAAAAATATTTTAAAATTCTATACAGAAAAGTGTTGGCGGGTAAAGCTAGTCATTTGGACAAGTTGCCTCATTTTGGCAACTCTAGTATCTTTGGTTTTCTTTTTCATTAAAAGCATTAAATTATTAAACTTTTCTTGATAAAAAGAAAAGGCAATACAAGAATGTCAATGTTGCCTATAAAGACAAGTGAGGCACAAGTATTAAAAGGTTAAACCACATTCAAAAGCAAAGCACACCTTCACATTAACCTTCAATTCAAACCAAAAACATTCATTATATCCAATGGAGGAAGGAGATGGTCTTAGAACAAGAAGCTTTAGGGATGAAGACTACACCACTAGAAGATTGTTCTTGAGAAGTTATCCTCTTCATTTCGGCAACGATGAAGATGATCAAGAAGCACAAACTCATGGTGCAACCATAGACAATGACAAAGCTAGTAAACGGACAACAGGTGCAATTGTCTCTTCATTTTTGTCGTTAATACAAACGTTTATAAGTTTTAGTATAGCTAATTTTTTGAATTCTCGCCGTTAAATTAGAATTTATAGTCATTTTGATCCTAATGATTCTGTGCATGTATAGGTGAATTTGCTCATGGTGATGATCATAAGAAGGAGACTAAAATGATGAAGATAAAGAAGAAGAAAGAAGCAATGAAGAGGATTATGGTGACAATAGTGGAATGGGGTGGTGGAAGAGTTGTGGTTTTGAAAAGGTTTAAGCACAAGGTTTCATTTTACGTTGTTGCTTGTTTTCCTATTGTCTTCAAACCTTCCAAAGCCTTAATATCTGCGCATTGAGTTCCCTATCATATTTATATAGTGGTTCTTCCTTGGTGGAAGCTAGAATACATACCGAAAATGGAAAATGGATGCATATTCATGCGTACCCGCGTGTTTATGAATAGATAAAGAAGTTTGGATTGAAGAAAACAAATTTGTATTTTTCATTCCATCCAGTACCGGGCATCAACTGTTAGACCTTAGCTTCACTTTGATGGTGTCGGGTCTTAGACTCTATATTAGTGGTATAGCTCAAAGGTTACGAGTTTAAAAGTCTGTTTCTTATATGCATGTGAAAAGATATTTGACACTTCTTATATATATACACGTCCTTTTCTGACTTTCTTCACTATGATGAAATATGTTCAGTTATTTTGTGTCGACTGAGTATCAGTTGAGCTTTGTTGCAAATATCTAAGGCAATACGCGGTTATACTATATAGTTGTTGCATTATTGATTCAGCAAACATATTTTTCAGTTTTGAAAAACCAAGAAACAACGTTCGAGATCCATGGGCAGACCTATGTATATGTCCATCATGGTATGCAGGTTCATACTCTAAGATAATTGCAGTTTAAAAAATTAAACAGTAATTGATATTATAGTCGATCTATCATTGACACAAGGTGCATGTTATGATAGTATTAACCGAGTGCGAAGTATAGTAATACTTTGTTAGACAAGTTGAGGTTGATATTATGCAATATTCGTAGTTCAAGATATTATAACATCTAATCAAACAAATTTTATCTACTTAAAACAATTTCAATTAACGTTTAAGTAGTGACGATATCTTTATATGTTTGACATAAGCTAAAATGGACTGAAAAATATATTCAAAAGTGTTGGATGGAAGTAGTTGTACTACAATTTGTGAGCTTTGATTAATATATTGTATTGTTTCATGTCGATCAATAAAATATGGTTAAGTCGAATGGTTTAACTTCTAAGTATCTGATTCGACTTTTATCTTATTTCACTAGCTTGTCATAGGTATCAGACAAGTATATAATAAGTTATATATATGTTACAAATGAATTTTTGTCACCGTACAGAAACAAGGATGTCGTTAGTTACTAGCTAGATGATGAATATACCCTTTATGCCTTATATACCCAAAATTCCAAAACATTGGTTTAAATTCATTGATTTTCCCATAAACTAAACTATCACGAATTTCATGCAACAAAAACAAAATTCGAGTTATTGTGCAGACCAACAATTATGTAAAATAACTAAGGAAATTCTATAATCAACTTATTCTCATTTGAATGAAATTAAATTATGTTATGAGTGCTTATTGGGAAACAACGGATTGGGCCGCAGAGAACTTGGCTAAAAAAACTGCAAACAATGAGCCTGATTTAACTTTTGAAATCTTTAATCGAGCTGCATATTTGATAAGTTGTGCTAGACATAAATGAAAGGCGAAAACCAGACCTTAAAATATAAATAGCCAGTTACTATACGGTCTCAATGAAGGGTGTCTTTGGCGAAAAATATTTAGGAGTGTTCAGCATTTAATGTTTAGAACTAAAACCCCTTGTTTGGCAATGGTGTTTAGCGTTTGTTTATTCTGAAGATGTTACATGAAGAAGCGTTTAGGTGTTGCCTCATTTTACATATGACTATAGGTGATGGTTTATGCTACCTTTTATAAATGGGATTCTTTTATGGTATGTTTGGCAAAATGTAATAGCCCTATGATCTATATACAATATGATTGTTGTCTCGTTTGTGTCGTTGGCGTGCTTTGAATGGAACACAAAGGTGTAGTTCTATTTTAAGCAAGAAACAAATTTCATGCCACCTTGTAACATTTCTTGTTTCGTGATTTCAATGGCACCCGATCTTACCATGCTTGCGCCGTATGCAGGGGCGGAGGGAGGGGGTGGCCAGAGGGTGCTAGGCCCCCTCCAATAAGCCTAATGATTGTATTAAAATACCATTGTTTAGTCCATAATTTAACGTTTAATATACTACGAGCCTCTCCCAACTAGTGACTTTTTTATAATGAAAGTAAAAGAAAATAACCGACATGAAATATCTCCTATCTAAGTGGCCACTGAAGCGAAAATATGAAATGACATTTTTGACAATATTTTTTTGTTGTAAATTTAAAAAATTTAAGGGACTTGTTAACAACTAGTTATATCACAAATTTGGATATCCGAAATTTGCGATGATGGGTTTATGTTAGACATAATATTTCATGTAAGCTATTTTTTTTTTTTNATTTTGAGTTTACTATACTTTTTATGCACTAAATATGTTAGAAAAAAAATTACGTTTAGTAATGCATTCATAAGTTTTTGTGATGGTTTATTTGTATAAACTAAAGTTGGAAACTATTCTATTTACACTTTTATTTTTTCGGGTTATACAATGAACTTCGGCCCCCTTAACTACAAATCCTAGCTCCACCCCTGGCCGTATGCTTCTGTTATCTTATTATTAGGAATTAGGAAAACTCCTGGTTTTTTTTTTTTATTGTTCTAGCTTTGTCTTTTAGATGCAGCGTACGCTATGAAATAGTTAAAGGAGAAATGATACTCGACTCGATTAATATAGTGTACATTAAGATATGACCTATAAGAAAAGCGTATTAGCTAGCTATAAGATTCTACATTTCAGAGTACAATGACTTTTAGTGTATGACTTTTGTACAAGGTTTCCAATAACTTAAGCACGACCTTGCGGCATAGGTTGACCCAATATTCCAAGTCAACAGGTGCACAAAATTCTTTTACGAGTATAAAAGAAATAAAAATGAACTAAAATATACGATTTCAGTAAAACTGATAAACAAATTAAGAAAACATATACGTAGTATTTCTTTTGTCATATTAGCGGACTAACTAAACAAAACATGCATGTAGCCAAAAGATCAATATATGAACTCATATTTGCCATATAAGTTATAATCAATGAACCATTCTTAACCACTCATTTTTTTTTTATCAAAATAAAAAAAATAATAAATTTTCACCCTTTTTTTAAAAATTCAATATCTCGCAAACTGTAAATTGTTACACGAAAAAAAAATACCATCGCGACGAGAATTAAATTATCTTTCTATAGACATGCATTGTTATATACTTTCGACGAACTTTTTTTTTCGTCGAACTTTTTTTTTTTTCAAAGTTTCCGCCCAGAAAATCATATATGATTTGTAAAAATAATGTGATCCGTTAAAATCAACTCATATGTGATTTTTACAAATCACATATGATTCTTACGAATCATAAAACAAATATGATTTTTACAAATCACATATGATTTTTACGAATCATGTATGATTTTTCTGGGCCGAAATTTAAAAAAAAAAAAAATCGTCAAAAAAAAGTTCGTCGAAAGTATATAACAATGCATATCTCTAGAAAGATGATTTAATTCTCGTCGTGATGGTATTTTTTTTGTAGCTTGAAGATTTACCGTTTACAAGATATGTTGTTAAAAAAAGGTGGAAAATAAAAATGAGTGACTATGATTGGTTCATTTGTTCTATGAAAAATATGAGTTTTACATTGATCTCATCTCCATGCTGGACCATGCATGTATTTGTCTGACACAAAATTTCAGGACCAGGTTTATTTTGAAGATATTAGAATTTTTAACGAAAATTAACACTAGACGACAACTACCAATCGGGTTCCCGTGAACCCTGGAACCCCCTAAGTCTGCCCCTTGCTTACCAGTGAGATGTATCGTACAATCAATACTTGTACGAAACAAAATTGGCAATGAAATCATCATATGTCACTAGTTATAATACCCGTGCGTGCACGGGGTTTTTCCAGAAAAATTTAATCATATAGTATTATCGTTTAAAAACATAAAATCTTATGTATATTTTAAAAAGTTAGAGCATTACCATGTGTGTAATACCTAAAATTTTCATCTTGAGAAAATTACCAAAATACCCTTGGATTTTAAAAATTTAATAAAAACTATATAATTAAATTAACAACCATATAACTTAAATAAAAATTATATAAAAGCACCAAATAAATTTTAAAATTTTACCAAAGCCCAAAATTTGATCCAAGATAATTTACAAGTCCAATAAAAATGTAAAAAGCCCAAATATAAAAGAAATAGGCCACGCCTATTTTATGTCTAGTGAAATACATTTAAATTTTATTTGTACAAAAATAAAAGAAAGAAGATAAGCACTACAATTTTTGGAAAGACTTACAAATCTTTGATTGATATCTCCATTACCCCTAAAATCACGCCTATCACTCCCTAATCACAAAATTAAAAACGCTCCTTTTTTTATTCCCATTCATCTTTTATACGGCTAATCAAAAAAACAAAGATAAACAAAACCCTAAAATCACATTATAATTCGTTCCATCCACAAACGAATTTCTGGAGGTTCACCATTATTTCCGTGGCATTCCTTGGTCCTAAACATCATCTCAAAAATATTGTTTTGATTGTTGGAGGCTCGTGTAATCGTTTGTCAAAATTATTGCAAAAACAAAGGTATAATTCGAATCCTTTCATTCGACCTATATAAAATTCGTCCATTAATTTTCTCTGGTTCCTCACATCATACATGGTCTGTGAAAATTGATTCCAAGGTCGTGGGACTCGTCGTGTGCTCGTGGGGATTTTCCTTGTTCTTTTGTGGCTCGCTAAGGGTGTTAAAATTCGTACACCTCTTCCACTCGTTCTAAAATCATCACGGTATTTTTCCTACGTTATTTACATTGTATAAGACTCAAATAAAATTATCAAGATGAATCATGCACGTTCTATAAGTTATTTGCGAATTAAAACCCTAATTATGCATAAAACCCTAAATATGGCGAATTAAATTTTCTACATATTTCATATGATCTTAGAAAAAATACTGGAAATAATTGTGGAAGCATGGAACATGATTTGTGGAATTGTTTTATTTCGTTAATAATTAATTAAATAATACAAGTTATAATTCGAATTATGAATGAATGGATTTTGTGTTGTAATCTTGTATTTTTCTGGTTTTCTATGATATTTATACAAGATATAAAAATTATTGTTTGAATTATTTGATGGCATAATTGTGTTTTATGATTTATTTTATTAATCGGATTTTTAAATTAATAGAAATAAATAGAAATATAATTCGAATGGAACTAGGTTTAGGGTTTGGAACATGTTATGATGCAATTAATGATTGTTTAAGGTTGTTGGTAATTGTGGTTAAATGATTGGATATTAATTTTAGGGTTTTGGTATATGTTTCATAATTAACGAATTGTATTTAATAGTTAAGGGGTTGTTTTGTAATTTTCTAAAACTTGTGGGCTGAATTAGAACTTATCTAAATCTGTTAGAAATGTGGTAAAAATAGTGCATGGGTTGTTTGGATGTTTTTCATAATTATAAGGACTTGTTATGTAATTATAAGATTCGGTTGGGACAACCTCCCTGAACGTGAAGATATCTGCGACGATCTTTTGTAATCTGCTACGGTTCCGTCTAACCTTGCGACTTCAATTTCGCGGACGAAATTTCTTTTCAAAGGGGAAGAAGTTGTAATACCAAAAATTTCAATCTTGGTAAAATTATGAAAATGCCCCTATAATTTTAAAAATTAAATAAAGCTACAATAAATTATAATAAAATTCCTAAAACACCACAAATATAAAAAATATGGATCCTAATAATTTTAATAAGTCAAAATTAAATTCTAAAGCCCAAAATAAATAAATAGGCCACGCCTATTATTTTTACTGGACCAAATAATTATAAGTTATGTACAATTATTAAAGAAACAAAAAGATAAACACAACACAAATATGGAAATTATAAATTTGTGATTTGGCATATTTATTTATCCTAAAATTTCGGCCCTCATACCCCCAATATCTCTATATGAAACGCCATATTTCCTCCATTCCATAATTTCATTAAAACCGACTAAAAATAAAATCCTAAAAATCCTCTCAAAATTCCATTCGACTCCATACCATTTTTCTGGAGGTTCTACAAACTTTTCGTGGCTTCTACAAGGCTTAAACAACATCAGAAAAATAGTGTTTTGATGTTTGGAGGCTTGTATTCTTGTGTGT
>LBNU01031365.1:267894-290009 GCA_014162995.1 Artemisia annua | reverse complement strand
TTTTGACATACCTTGACACCACTTGTAAAACTCTCTTGTACTTTCTCGATTATGGTATTATCTTGTTGTGCTTGTTTACTTTCATATCTGTTCACTGAGCTTTTAAGCTCAGCCGCATTTCTTTTCTCATGCGGCAGGTTTAGTAGGAAGCTGGGTTATGGACGAAGGTTTCGCCTTTGGGCTTAGAAGACTTCACCTTGTAGCATTGGACTGGACTTAGAAGTGACTAGGTGTTTTGGAGAGTGGGCTTAGTCTGAGTTCGGCTTTGTATCGTTGTTTTAGCCTTTGTATTTTTGGTTTAGTTTGTTTTGTAACTTTGTAACCTTTGCTTAATGTTTGTATGTATCTCCGTTTCACTTGTGTTCTGATTTGACTCCATTATTAACACTTTAGCCCTTCTCGGGTTGGGGTGTTACAATGTGCGAAAGTAAGAAAAATAGTTAGCAGAAATTGTAAATATAACCGTGGCATCGACCTTGTATTAGATTCTTTAGCGTGTCTCATTATAATGTTATTGGGTCAAAGGTTCTTTGATCACATAGGTTTACACATAAATCAAATTTATTTTAAAATTTTTGCTTACAATATGGACATATAAGAATTTAACTGTGAAAATTGTGATATAAGTACACTTAATAAGTACGCATGAGCTTTTCATTATGTATTAATATCAATTAACATTTTGTAAAAAATTTATTTGATGAAAGATTTAACTTTGTTTAGCTGTTATAGATGTTAATATTGAGGTTGATGCTGTTGTTTAACTTTAACTATTGATATCATGTTGTACAAAATGTGCGAGTTTAGTAGAACATAATGAGCGTTGTTGAAGTTAAAATATACTCCGTAAAGTTTTTTAAAAATGTTTTTCCGGATATCCGTATATAAACTTTAAATAATAATAGCATGAATCGTTATAAGTACAATCGCGTATATTTATTTTCATATCACAGTAACTCGTACTTACCATTTGATATTTTTATTACCGTTAATAATAATTTAACTGTATTTAATATTCAAACCCGTGTACGTATAGATTAAACTTTTAAATAGGATAACATGAGTTCTTATTTATATTTAACGTACAGAGTAAAAAGATATCTTAATAGATGAAAGTTTATAACTAATATTTATTTTAAAAGTATTTAACGTATATTTAAACTAATTCGTACATTTATAAAATTTTGTAATTTTAATAGATGAAAGTTTCAAACCAATACTAATACTCATATAATTGCAAACAAAGTTCATATTATAAAGTGTAGGGGGTATAAAGTGTAAGGAGTTATTTGTTTATTATCTAAAGTTATCCAAAAACATGGAAATTTATAATTTTACACTTAACTTCATACTAGACGAGTACCCGTGCATAGCAACGGGATTTTATAGCGATAGATAGTTTATTGATAAAAAAAAATTTATAGGTTATAAACGAAAAATAATAAAAGTTTGAAGATTTGGGAATTAAACATAATGTTTTGAAACCCGGTTCGACCCAGGTGGTTCAATCGGTTGAACCGTTCCGGGTGAAAAATGGGTCGATTTAAACCGGGACAACTTGCTAGGTTGGGTCGAAAACGGGTCAAATTAAACTGGGTCAACCCGCCGGGTTTGAAGCGTCCCGGGTCAACCCGGTTTGTGTTTTAATTAGTTGTATTTAATTTGATAGATTTGTTTTTAATTGGTTGTACAATGTAAATAAATCATTGTACTTTTAAGTAATGGATAATGTTTTGAAACCCGGTTCGACCCGGGTGGTTCAACCAGTTGAACCGTTCCGATCGAAAAATGGGTCGATTTAAACCGGGTCAACTTGCTAGGTTGGGTCGGAATGGGTCAAATTAAACCGGGTCAACCCGTCGGGTTTGAAGCGTCTCGGGTCAACCCGGTTTGTGTTTTAATTGGTTGTATTTAGTTTGGTAGATATGTTTTTAATTGGTTGTACAATGTGAATAAATCATTGTACTTTTAAGTAATGGGGTATTTTAATAAGAGTATTAATTACATTTTACTTTCTCTCTCATTTGACTATTATTGAAAACTCAACATTTTTTGAAAACTCAACATTTCAATTGTTGACCATTTTTCCAGTATATGTAGTAAAGATAATATATTTAAAATTCAACCACTAATGTTTTATTAATTACCTCATCTTTTTTTTTTTAAGTTTTTTATTTTCATAAATTTGACACATATATTTTTATGTGATTTTTTGCTCAATCAAATTCTCCATCAACTTTATTAAAGTTTGACCAAAATCAATTCAATTTTGACTTTTTATTGGCCAATCATATTGCTCGATTTCGTCTATTTGTCAAAATTGAGCTTTCCTGTTGGTCCAATTTTTTTTCCACTAAGATTGTTTTGTCAAAAAAACTCCGAAATAATGTAATTCTTTTATTATATAAAAGATTTATACTAATCCTACTAATCAAACGAATGTTCATTTTTATTTACAAGTAATCATATTTCATTCTTCTGTACAATGCAGCCCAAATTTTCAACCATATCTTAACTACCTATAATGTAAAAATGGTCAACCTTGAAAGTGAACTCTTGAAACTTTGGTCAATCTTCCAATCTTGAAATATTGGCTACACATTTAAATGATATTAAAGGAAATGTTGAAAATGTTAGTCACCAATGCAAATGTTGAATTAACGAGGTGGAGATATACAGCAATGCAAATAACATTTTTTAGGAAACATGCAAATAGGAAACATATTTCATATTAATGGGAGATATGTCATATTAATGTAGATATTACAAATTAATGGAGATGCAAATTACAAATAGGAAACATTATTTAGGAAACATGCAAATAGGAAACATTATTTCATGCAAACGGAATGTCAATGAAAAAAAAAATAATAAAAATTACATAAGCGGGAAAATTACATATTAATTAACGGACATGCAAAATTACATAATTTCGTCGGTTTAATCTTAATGGAAACATTGAAACATTTTTAGAAAAAGTTGCCTTTAGAGAGAAGTTGAAACTTCTCTGTACCTCCTTATAAAAGCCTAACACACAAAGGGAAAAACACACTGATCCCCATTTTCTAACTTTTTCTATAAAACACAAACACACATTCATCTCAGTCTCAAAATACATACATGCTATTATGGAGTATTATTTTCATAAATATTTGGATTATTAGGGAATCCAATGCTAAAAAAATATGCGTTTTTCTTTTTTTTTTAATGGTTTTGTTGTACATGGGCAGGGCAATATTTGTAAGTAATTTTGGTTGGTAGTTGAAAGTTGAGTCGTATATGGGCAGAGCAATAACCGAATGTCTATAATGTATTTGTGTATTTGTAGTGTAGCTACACATTTAAAAAATACTAATATTTTTGAAAAATTTATATAATGAGGCAATGTTTTGAAAACCGGGTTTCAAATCGACCCGGTCGAGTCACCGGGCACCGGGTCAACCAGTTCGACCGCCGGGTCAACCCGGTTTTCAATTTATTATTTTTGTTATTTTTTCGACCGGGTCAACCGGTTCGACCGCCGGGTCAACCCGGGTTATTATTAAAAAAATTTGAAAAAACGAAACTCGACCGGGTTTCACGGCGGGTCTAACCGGTTATCCCGGCCGGGTCCACCCGGGTTTCAAAACACTGTAATGAGGTAAATAAATAAGGCCAATGATTTGCAAACGAGGACAATTAAATGATGAAAAATTGACTATGGTTTTTGAACAACTAGAAATGGGATTCACTAAACCTCTAATAAAGTTGACTTTGTATGAAAAACAAAATTTTAGAAAAGGCTGTGATAGTAGAAGGATATCTAACATTTTTATTGACACATTCATAATATCTCATTTCAAATATTTGTAAATTTGTTAAAGGAGTTAATTGCTTTGTTTAGTCATACTTTCTATCTGTTTCACTAAATGTTTTTATGTGTTTTTTTAATACCTTTTAAACATTTTTCTTTTAGTTGAATTATCGCATATTACAGCTTTTTGCAATTACATTTTGATTGTTTTATGTTTTATGTATAAACGTTACATAAAATACTTAACAACAATATCACACCTATAACTATTTGCCGCTAGAAAATCCGTTGCTATGCACGGGTACTCGTCTAGTTAATCTAAATTCATAAGTTCATAAATCAAAGTAATAGTCAATATGAATTTCTAAAACCTTGACAATATTTCAAAGCATCATTGCTTTAAACTCATCAAAGTTAAGCACGCCATCACCATTTAAATCAAACTGACTGATCATACCGGCACACTCATCAACACTTCTCGACTCACCTAATCGATCCAACATCCGATTCAAGCTTTTCGGTGTTATGCAATCGGTTCCATCGTTTTCATACAATCTAAAAGCCTTCCTTAAATCCTCAACCTTGTCATCATCATTATCGCTTTCCATTAAACTAACGAAATCGTCAAATCCTAGTTCATGCCCGCCAACTTTGTTCCCATGCAACGAATCCACTAAAACTTGTACATCTTCTATTAAAACTTGCTCGTGACAAATGATGCCTACACGACGGTGTAGCTCGGATGGTGAGACCATGCCATTGTTGTCTTCATCAAAGTGATCAAATACACGCTTGTAATCGTTCGATTTATTCATGTTTTTTAAAACTTCTTGAGTGCTTGATGGTTATAAGTTATGAATTATATATGATAACATTATGGATTGATGTTTGAGTGCTTATATAGGTATGTATTTTACGCGTGGTTTGATACTAATACCGAATTTATTCGGTTTGGTATTGAAATGTAACGCATTGGAATTTGATTATGAAGCTTACAAGCAGTTTCTTTATGGAATTGATAGCGAATAATGAAACTGCTAGGAAGTTTCGTTACATATAATAAATACGTCACGTAAGTTTTGATTGTGACAGTTACGACTCTCTTTTATTCATGTTTGCGTTTTTTCTTTCTTTCTTTCGCTACTTATTTCTAAAACGCGTGTCTTATGACTAGAAGAATGTGTTAGAGCTTTGAGGATTATATTCGTTTGTTATTCTATATGTTTTAGTTTAGAAGATTAAAATTTTTATCTACTTATGATAAAAATAAGTAGATAAAATACAAGGTATGCAATACTACAAGGTAATGACTACGGAGACGTAGACTCTTTATCGGTGTTTCATGAACTTGTAAGGTTATATGATTTTCTCTTCTCACTAGATCTCTTCCCCATTCACTATGGTAAACTTTTTAAAAAGTTTATAGTCATAACTCATATCATATAATTAATTTATAAATTATTGTTTTATAAATCTATCTTCACTATATATAGACCTTTTGAAGCTTTATAAACATCACGCGTAATTCAAATGCAAATAAGTATTAAGAGATTCACTATGTTAGATCTATTTTTTGTCAAACAAGCGTGAACTGAATACAAGCATGAAATAAATGCTCATTATAATTTAAAATTTCTTAAACATTTTCATATTTGTATAAAACATTTCGTAAATAATTATAGTTGCTCTAAGCTATAGTTTTTTGACAGTTGAGTTTTATGCCCGAACTAATTTTTCATCCAAAGTTAATTGAACACGACGATTCGAAATACCTGCTGAGTACTAAAAGTATCAAAGTAAAAAAAGGTATAAAATTGATTTTCATCAGTTATTAGCCAACTTACTAAAAGTATCAAAGTAAAAAAGGTATAAAATTGATTTTCATCAGTTATTAGCCAACTTACTAAAAGTATCAAAGTAAAAAAGGTATAAAATTGATTTCATCAGTTATTAGCCAAACACAATGGTGGTCGAAGTACCTGGCACTTACCAAAACTCAAAAAATTTCAAGTTAAAATAGTGATGCATGAGTTTATTATAAACTCAAAATTATCAATTTCAAAAAAGCAAAGAATGAAGAAGCAAGTTTATTATAAACTTACTTATCATACTCTGGTTAACTAAATAAAATTTATTTAATTTATAAAGTCATTTATACTATAAACACATACCGATGTGGGATAAATCATATTTCAACGCATGCTGTTTTCCTATAACAACTTCTCATAGGGTCATAATTCACTATCCAAGCAAACCAACCTACAATATGTTTAGACATGATCCCAGAACTTTTGAATTTTTGTGTGACACACTATGTCTACTAAACATGTTCTTGTCGACATGTACATAAACCACTGGCTTCATGGATTTGCACAAATTGAGATATGCATCCATTGAACGTGCAGACTTCAGACACATGAATGATCATAATTAAATGCCTACTCATATCAAAACATTCAAACTAAATATGGGTGGTCAACTTAATAATAACCTTATAGCACAGTTATACGAGATACCACGCTTATCGAAAAATTGACAAAAAAATTGTTCTGGTTATCTTTTTAGTTGTGTATGCAGTGCTTTATACTTCGAATACCATGCCATTTCAATTGGATGAGAATCCTCTAATGTTGAGTTCAACATGACTTGTCAGTTGTCTCAAATAAACATTAGTGGGTGGGTCCCTTATTTTTAATTTAAAATTGATCATTTTATGGAGCTCACATTCTCTTACGTAAGACAACATGACAAGTCATGTTGAAAGTTGAAACTAAACATTAGAGGATCTCTATCCATTTCAATCACATTGCTATCTTCGCATTTATTAGATGACTACTGACTAGTTGACATAAACCTAATCATACTCGTATTTACCAATAAAAATGTTGTTTAGACTATATATTAGTTACTAAATACTTTTATAGTAAAAACAATCAAACAAACACAAACAAAACTTAGTATTATATGTATATGGTATAATTTTATGCTTGTCTTATTATAGTATTATTTTAGTTCAATTTGCGTCTTAGTGAATGAAGATGAGCTTTAACCAACGAACATAAGCATATAAATTCACTCTTTCTATGAGTTCGCATTCGTTCAAACGAACATTAAACAATACATCTCTTTTAAGACAAGTTAAATAGAAGTCGTCATGTTGAATATTACTCTTCTTTTTCGGTGAAAAATGTTGAATATTACTTATGATTGATTCCTAAGCCCATTTAAGCTGAAAGCCCATAAAAAGACAACTTTAAGGAAATACCAACGGCCCGTATATTAAAAATATATACTAGCAGTATTATAGTTGTATACTGTCGATTTGCTAAAAAAAACTGTTTAATGTGGATTCAGTGGCTTACTACATACTGTTGTGTACTCTCCATTATGAATCCATGTCTCTGCACTCCCGGTCGCTAGGGCCATTCCGGGGAATCCCGGGGTTTGGAGGCCCTGAGCCAGAGCTGAAAATGAGGCCTCAAAGTAAAAGGTAATTGAAAAGTTTTGTATTTTATTAAAATGTAGTATAATGTATCTTTCATATTTTCATTTTCCGCAGATTTTACTATTTATGGATGATTGTTGATACTTTAAAGTAGTTCAAGACATCACGTTATCGTCTCTTCTAAATTTGTAGAAAATGACCATACATAGTCTTCTTTGTTCATCGTCCTAAGGAATGACGATGCACAAAGATCAATCTTAGTTTTAGAAAGATTGATACGCGGCTTTTGCTTTCCCTTGAAACGTCACGTATCTTTGATATAAGTTTATATTGGTTCGGAAACTTTTAGATACAAACACTTGATGCAGACAATTCTATCACAAAAAAGATACTCCACATGATAGCATCTGTTCAACAAACAAGCATAAGAAACTGAAACAGAATGTTTTAACTAAACAATGTCCTTTCATGAAATGTACCTTTCTTTACTTAGGAAAAAATTATTTTACAACCACCAACTGTGACATCCCTTTCACCAAAAAATATGATTTACTGTTACATTCAAGTTTACAACAACAAAATAATATAATGCCCAAATTAACTAGAACTTGCTCATCAGTGACCCAAAAAAACATAAGTCAGCCCTTAATGTTACTTTGTGACTTGACTTATGTTCTAATCTTTTCAAGACTCTCGGAGACTGTTTTCATACGAGGGCGAATCTCAGGGTCTCGTTCAGTACAAGCAAGTGCTAAATGAAACACAGTTAGCACTTCTTTTTTCGCGTGTACTTCTTGAAGCAACATGGGGTCTACCATATCAGACAACGGGGTTTTCCTCCTCAAACCCTTTTCGTACCCACTTCACTAGATCAGGGATTTCAGTTGATGTCGAGGTTGTTGGAGAGGAAAGCTCGGGTGACTTTCCTGTCAGCAATTCAAGTAACATAACACCAAAAGAATAAACATCCCATTTTTGTGTAGGTTTGTTTGTTGACACTCGGGCTTCTGGTGCGCGATAGTTGTTGACCTTTTCGGTTTGGGCTGACTTTAAGTATGGAAGGGCTCCACCCATGAAGCCACCAGAGGACGACGGGTTGTTGCCAGTGATGGTAATAAGACGATTTAAACCAAAATCTGATATATACGGTTGTTGCTCGTTGTCAAGGAGAATGTTTGAGGGCTTAATGTCTCCATGAACAAATTTTCGAGGACTACATTCGTGGAGATATGCTAAGCCTCTCGCGGTTCCTTTTGTGATCTTTAGCCTTGTTGACCATGAAAGGACTATCGATGTTTGACCTGTTATCAGTAAAATCAGTACTCTAAAAAATGTTTCTCATCAGAAATCTATATACTCATTGTCATATAAGGTGGTCTTGTGGATTGCTTATTCTGGTCTTATCTGCTTCAAATAAACATGTATCGAGTAACATGTTTATTAGACTAAACACAGTTTTTTTCTTATCGACTTAAAAATAAGTAATTAAATAAAACGCCCGCTAATGTATGGATTATACAAATCCTATATGAAATCTAAAATGCGCAGGAAAGAAAAGTACCACGAAGAGCTGAAGCCAAGTTGCCATTCGATATGAAATCACTAATCAGCAATTTCTCATCAGGAGCCCAATAATAAGCTCTCAACTTAACCACATTCGGATGTTTCACCCTCCCGATCGCTTGAACCTCCGCCACAAACTCCTTATACCGTTGTTCGCCACCCTCACCCAACCGTCTAACCGCCACAGGAATCCCATTCCCGAGCACAACTTTATACACAATCCCTAACCCACTCTTCCCCAACACATAAGCCGAAGCTCTCAACAACTCATCTAACTCAAAACTAAACCCTTTATCAATAGCCACCAACTCACCCCCTTCATCACCACCACCGCCACTATTACTACCACCGCCATTAACGCCATTACCCTTTTCAGACTCCGCCTCAGAATCCGTGCCAGGAAATCCACTAGCACACGGAAATAAACAGAATTTTGACTTTTGGTTCCCACCGAATTTCACTTTATAAGTACAGCTACAACAACCGTTAGAATCTTTTCTCCTCCAATAGAAATAAACAATAATTAAACAAATTAACGCCACTCCAAAAGCATCAGCCACTGATATTAATATAATTAAACCCGGTTTTAACCCTTTCTTATCATCACCACCCTCCCTCACCGGAGTCACACTTTGACTCCCCGGAGGACTTGCCGGAGTACTATTCTGGCAAGTTTTCGCCAACGGAAAACCGCAAAGTAACGGATTATTCAAAAACGCCGTCGGACCCTGATTCGAAAACGAACCCGTTTGCGGAATCTCACCAGTAAAATTATTATCCCGGAGGTCAAAGCTGACGGTCAACGGCAACTCACCCAAAGATTCCGGCAACTTTCCCGCCAAATGATTAAACGATAAATTCAATGTCCCACTTAATGATTTCAGCTGCCCTATATCATAAGGCAAAGACCCATTAAGGAAATTAGATGATAAATCCAACTGAACCAAATTTGCCAGCTCCGGGAAGATCCCTGCCGGAATTTCGCCGGAAAATTGATTTCCCGCCAAAATTAACCGCTGCAACTGCCGACAGTTTCCAAGAAACTTTTTCAACGTACCCTTTAACGCATTATGCGATAAATCAACGTTTTGAAGACGTGGTGGGTTACACATGCTCGCCGGAAGTTCGCCGGAGAGATTATTTCCGTACAGGAATAAGCTATGAAGTGACGTGGCATTAAATATTTGATCAGGGATTGAACCGTAGAAATTGTTGTCATGTAAATTTAGTCGCCGGAGATAGACTAAGGTACCTAGCTCCGATGGAATATACCCCCGGAGATTTTTTCCGGCGAGTGCTAGTCCTACGACACGTGGACTGGAGTCACCTGATATATTAGCACAAGTGACTCCAGTCCAGTGACATGGAGTATTGTCGTTTTCGCTCCAGTCTGATAAGACCTTGTCGCCACTATCGATAGAGGACTTTATCGATAGTAGCGACAAGCCATCAGACGTAAGAGCGGAAACATAATTAATAAAAAGTAGTAACAATAATAAAAATGTAAGTTTTTTGTGCATTGTGAAAATTTGGTTAGAAATGAGTAAAGGGTGTTTTTTTGGAATTATGATTTAGTGAAGTGAAGCATTGGTATTTGATGCAATATTTTTGGGTTATGGTGGTGGTGGGTGGTGGTTGTGATGGTGGAGTAAGGTGGTGTTGGATGATGGTATTTATTATGAGAAGTAGATTATGAGAAGGTGATGGTTTAAGGACCCTACCACATATTGGTAACTAGAAGTAGAAGGAAAGCAATGGAGACTTTACGAGTTTTGCTACTATATACTATTGTATATAGTTGGTCTGTTGGTGTTATGATAACAAGTTTGTATAGTTTTAGTAATACAGGATTTTAAGATCATAAGATCTTTGTGTATCACTTTTATTTTTCTGATTAACAAAGTCAATTTTCTTCTATAATCTTAGTGTTTCTAATAATATTACTCTAATATGTTTTGCTAGCTATCGTTCTTTGAACCTTTTTAGAAATTAATTGTATTGTTGATACATTGTGTGTTAAAGTCATGATCATTTTATATGCTTTTTGTTACTATATACTATAGTTGGTGCTATAATTATATAACTTTTATACTATAGTTGAATCTTTTATAATTAATAACTTGCTATTTAAGATCATAAGATCTTCGTATATATATTTTACTTCTTTTCTGAAAAGCCGAAATTCAATAAATTGAGNGCCATCAGACGTAAGAGCGGAAACATAATTAATAAAAAGTAGTAACAATAATAAAAATGTAAATTTTTTGTGCATTGTGAAAAATTGGTTAGAAATGAGTAAAGGGTGTTTTTTTTTTTTTGGAATTATGATTTAGTGAAGTGAAGCATTGGTATTTGATGAAAAAAATATGGGTTATGGTGGTGGTGGGTGGTGGTTGTGATGGTGGAGTAAGGTGGTGTTGGATGATGGTATTTATTATGAGAAGTAGATTATGAGAAGGTGATGGTTTAGGGACCCTACCACATATTGGTAACTAGAAGTAGAAGGAAAGCAATGGATACTTTATGTGTTTTGCTACTATATACTATATAGTTGGTGTTATGATATTATATTAACAAGTTTGTATAGTTTTAGTAATACAGGATTTTAAAAGATTTTAAGATCATAAGATCTTTGTTTATCTCTTTTAATTTTCTGATTAACAAAGTCAATTTGCTTGTATAATCTTAGGGCCCGTTTGGTTTGTAGGTGGGTTTAGATTAGGATTTGGATTTGAGTGTAAAGTTGTAGATTAGGATTTGGATTTTAATTTGATTTAGAGAGAGAAAATAATATTTAAAAACATATAATATATTAAAATATAAATTAAAATTAAAATATATTATTAAAAAATGAAAAATTAAATAAAGATAGAGAGAAATGAGTGAGAAGGGCCCATAAAAAAAGAAAAGTTGTGGAAAAGTAAGGAGGGGGGATGACTTTTGTGTATGGTAGAGTTGGAGGGTTGATGCCTAATTTCAAAACCCACAATTGCTACCAAACAAAAGTTTTCAACCTACTTTAAGTCCAAACCCACAAAATACCCTATACCAAACGGGCCCATGTTTCTAATCCTATTACTCTAATATGTTTTGCTAGCTATTGTTCTTTGAACCTTTTTAGAAATTAATTGTATTGTTGATAAATTGTGTGTTAAAGTATTTTATATGCTTTTGTTACTATATACTATAGTTGGTGCTATAATTATATACAGTAACTTTTATATTATATTTGAACCTTTCATAATTAATAACTTGCGATTTTAAGGTCATAAGTATGTATATTTTACTTCTTTTTTGAAAAACTGAAATTCAATAAATTATGCTTAAAACGAGAAAAAAGAAATAAAAAAGATGAGTCTCAAAGTAAGAGAACCCAACACATATAGACAAACACTAAAAACTCACACTACGCTAAGACAATCAAAAAAATTTCGACAATAATAAAACACAAGAACAATCAACCAATGTCAAAATACGTAGGTTAGTGATCCATGAAACCCAATTAAAGTTTCGATTAGAGCTCCTATTTGATATCCAAAGCAGAGCTAATGATTGGATTTTCGCAAAAAACATCTTCATGAAGAACAACCTGCCTTTTTTCAATCCTCTCATCAACATAATGATTCCTCCAACTCCAAATACTCCACGTCGCAACAAAACATACTCCTTTGATAACCTTGATAAAAGATCCCCGCCTACTGCCAACGAAAGAAGTAGATAGGATTTCAAACATTGTGATTGTTGGTGGAGGGTTTATACCGCACCAGCTAAAGATCTTAAACCAAATAAGTCTTACTCGTTGGCAACCGAAAAGAATGTGATTAGTAGATTCAGTTTGGTCTTGACACAATGGGCACATAATCATATCCACATCTAACCACGATTATCAAGATTAACGATGTGAGGGACACAATCATGAGATGCACGACAAACAAAAATGTTTACCTTTCGGAGAATCCACGTGTTCCGTTCAAACTTTTTACTTAAGTTGGAGGAAAGAAGGTTGTCATCAATTAAGAATGATAATCGTATGACGGAGAAGCCATTCGTTATATCCAAGGTCCATTTCCATCCGTCATCTCCACCAGATACACACATGGACTCAATTAGAGATGAAACATCAATAAGTTCATCACAAGGTCGCCAAGAGGTTCATTTCTCCAACACTAGGCTGCTTGCCACTGATTATCTCTCAAAACACATCTATCACAAAATCTTGCAATGTTTTTCCCAAAGCAAACAGCCGAGGAAATGATTCGAACAAACGGGACCCTGATTCATGCTAACAATCAAGCCAAAATTGAATCGAATCATTTTTGTCTACTTTCCTAATAATCTATTTTGAGAATGGTACGCCCAAGTTATCTATTACAGTACCAATGGAGGTGATACAACTCAAAACACCCTTTTTAATACTTGTCCCTACACCCAAAAATAAACCCCCATTATCTTCATAAAGACACTTAATAAACTTGCAACATAATGCATATGGGTTAGAATAAAACCGCCACCACTTGCTAAGGAGGGCAAGATTTTTTGCCCGAATACTACCAATACCTAAACCTCCTTTTTCAAATGGGGATAAACTTTTTTCTATCCGATCTACGCCATGCCTCTTTCCTCTTCCTTATAAACCCAAAAGAAATGTCTTCTGATATTTTCAAGCATGTTAATGACTTTTGTAGGAGCTCGATAAGTAATATAACGGGAGACTTCCCAAAATTGACTTTATAAGGGTCAAACGACCACCAATTGACAAGCTTTTAGACTTCCTAGATGAAATTCTACGGTAGAATCGCTCAATTACATCTACCTAGTGTGCTACTTTAGACATGTCATTACCTACCGATAACCCGAAATATGAAAGAGGCAAGCAATCTTGTTTACAATGGGAAGCTTGAGTGACACGTTCAACCTCGCTATCATTTACCACGACACCAAATAACCGACTTTTTGACAGATTTATTTTGAGACCAGACACATCTTGAAAGCACTTGAGTAAGCGAATCAATTTTTTACATTATAGTCTGACCATGCCCCAAAAAAATAGAGAATCGTCTGCATATTGAAGCAAATATATATTCGACCCATCACTTGAAAGATTAAGACCTTGAAATATATTTCTATTGCAAGCATAAGTAACCATCACTTAGCGAGCTTCCCATGGCTATCATGAAAAGGAAAGGAGAGAGTGGGTCGCTTGACGTAACCCCTTTTTCCATTATGAATTCATGAGTTGGAGAGCCATTAACTAATATCGACATCGAGGCTGACGTCAAATAACCGTGAATCCATCGACGCCGTTTCTCTCCGAATCCCATATAACCCATGATATCATCAAGAAAAGACCATGATAGGCTATCAAAGGTTTTCTCGAAATCTAGTTTAAACAATAATAGTTTTAAGCCATTTTTCTTAGCATAACTGATTATTTAATTAGCGAGCAGGACCCATCCAAGATTTGTCGACCGAAAATAAAACCAATTTGATTATGTCGGATGATTTCTGGAATAACACAAGCTAGACGCGTACACAATTTTATACAAACACCCAATTAAACTAATCGGTCGAAAGTTTGATATACCTATAGGGTCACTACATTTAACGACCAATGCGATAAATAAGGGATTACAACCCCGACTAAGACTTCCAGTAGCCTCAAATAACTTTATGCAGTTAAAAAAGTCACCTTTAATGATTTCTCACGTTCTCTTGATATAGTTCAAGTTAAAACCATCAGGGCCAGGCGATTGTGAACTTTCACATTCCCAAACCGCTCTCATCACTTCCTCCATTGATATAGAAGCATCTAAGAGACGCCTATCATCACCTTCAAGTTTCAAAAATTTGAGTCGGTAAACTTTGGACGAGCAGCAAACGATCTTACTAGCGGTTTTCAAAGTGAGAAAAAAAACGCATCTTTTATAGTTTCCAGATTTTGAGTCCAAGAACCGTTACAACTTAACCCTTTGATATTATTTTTGTAATTCTTCTTCTTCATGATCGTGTGAATATATTTTGTGTTTTCCTCACCCTCAATCACCCATTTTATCCCGCTTTTCTGTCTCATCATATTTTTTCAAGTTGTTCAAGGTCAAATTGCTAGTATAATCTTGGTACTTTTTTATGTTTTGCTAGTCACTGTTCTTTAAACCTTTTTAGAAGCTTCTTGTATGGTTTGATAAATTGTGTGTTAATGTCATGATCATTTTTGCTTCATACGTACTAAAATAACATGTGTTAGATGCATATATTTAATTGAGTGAAGCATTGAAGTGTATTTAATGTTATTAGCTTTATTTAAACTACTAGTATAAAAGCTTGTATTTAATGTTATGATTATTGTTTAAGCTATTCTGGGCAATCTATCTAGAACAATAAAGTTTAAAATCACTAAATTAGTTATGTCGTTGTCACTAACAAATAAAAGAAAATTTGTGTTTGTTAGTGAAAAACCAAATGGCCTATTGAACTTATGGCAAAATAAATGCTAAAGAGGCTCGAACTAAAGAACCTCAAATTGACAGGACAATATGTTTAGCCAACAAGATGTAAAATTCACTTTCATTTCACTGTTTTTACTTTAAAATAATCAAACTTGTATTGTTGGAATTTAATTTATCTTAACGTACATTTTTTTTTAAACTAAAATAGTTATTATGCAAGATCATTGTATTATGTTCTGCACCATTTGGTCTTTATCATTGTGTTCTCAAGTAAACGTTAGTGTATGAATGTAATATTACTTGTATGATCAACTAATGCAAAGCATGTCAACTCAAAAATTTCCTAATAAATATATTTAACTAGATGATTACTACAATAATAACTTGCAATAACCGGATAATATTTGAGGATTACCAAAATCTAGACAATATATAATTGGTTCTAGATGTGCTTCAGATCAAACATCATGTGCTACAATTTTCATTTTAATTGGTTAATTCCAACTACTTCTTTGTAATAGATCATTATTTGACAAAGAAAACACTAAGTTATCAGCTTTATTCTTGAAAATTGCTTAGTAAAAGTAAACATGTCCAAGAAAAATTAGATTTTTTTAAGAAATAATGAAAGCAATAAGTAGAAATGACCTTAAATGTAACACATAAAATCAAATTGATGCCTTTAATTCACACTATTTTTTACTTAATAAAAGAAAAACAAATATCACCAAAAGGTCAAACTTTGGCTTGATTAATTTTTAGCATAATGAATTATTTGGTTATTTTTAAGTAAACTTGAACACTTGGTTTGAAATTTGGGGCATCAAATCAGCCAAAGCTGCCAAACCTTAGTTATTAAAACATCATGGGTTTTTATGTTGTCTTATTGTAGATACTTAAACACTTAATTATCAGTTCAAATATTTTAATAAATTAACTTTTATTATTTCAAACGTCATACACTCTGAAAATCGAATAGCTTGTTGTTTAATGATTCAAAAGGGTCCTCATGGTTGACTCTTTTGGTTTTGTTTTTATATAGCTACCATTTGTTCATTTTTAAAGTGAATCCCTTTCCGTAGCATTTTTGGATTTAAGTAAGTTGATTATTAGCTCACGTTTAGTGTACTCTACAGTTTTTACTATGTTTATACGAATGTTCTCAAGACATGAATGCGCATGACATAAGTATTACACAAAACCCCACTTAAATTAGTTAAAGTCACCACTTAAATTAGTTAAAGTGACACATGCATTATATCTTTGAAAGTAAACAGGTTTTAATTAAAAACCATAAGAGAGCTAGGTGTGCAACGTTATACAACCAAACTACAAGGTAAAGTTGGTGCCAATAATGGCACCATTGACACTGCACCGTGCGCCATAGGCTTGGCGTCATGGTCATAGAGTGTTATCCCAATTTTGTTTTTCTTTTTGAATGTAAAAGTGAAATAAATGTGTTTTCTTTTGTTGTGTGTTATAAAAATATTATATGAAAGGGTTTATTTGATAATGTGTTATACGAAATTATGAATATTACGAGGGAAAAACTGACGTGATGGAGTGTATAACACACCTATAACACCAAGGGTACCGAGCACTATAACAATTATATAATAAAATGCAAAACATGTTTAAACTTTTCAATTCATAACACGGGTAAGGATCCAGTGAGAAGAAAACTTAAAATGAGAAGAATGAGAAATAACTATAACCGCGTATTTGAGATGCATCACTTGAATTAGATGCATCTCTATTCATTTAGATGCATCACAATTAGTTTCAAAAGTGATTTTGAAGTGAAAACGATGCAAAGTAGTACTAGCAACAAATTTGACCCGCAGAGGACGAAAAATACATAGGATTCGTCTAACTTGATGAAATGCATCTAATATATGTTTGTGCATCTAATTTTTAGCTAGAAAATATATTATGATGCATCTAGAAGATTAGGGATGCATCTAATTCAAGTTGATACATCTCTAATGTGTAGTTATAGTTATTTCTCATCCTTCTTATTTTAATGATTCTTCTCATTTGATCCTTAGTCTTCATAACACAGTATATGAAACTTTGATCTTTTGACATTTGCACTAGTAATTAGACAAGCATAAGATAGGTAAAGTGTTGATTAATTTTCCCAACCAGTTTTGTACCGAAAAAGTTCAAATGGAAGTGCATGCATTTGTGTCCATTTCTTGCAAACTACTTGAATGGACACACTAGACTTTGTTTTTATTTGTTAGGCTTTGTTGGGTTGGCTACTTGTAATACACGTCTCTTTCATCCAACTAACACCACCCATACACTCCTATCCATTATGATGGATTACTTCGCTCTAAAAGTTTTTAAAAATCATATCTTTAAACCATATATGTATCATGTTACTAAGTTATGTGTTTGTGCTACAATTGTTATTACAACTCCTAAGTATTTGAATGTAAGAAACTGTGTTACGTTTAATCTTTACACGAGTAATATTGTATACAGTAGCTTTTATGTCTAAAAGTATAATATAATGCATGAAACATTGTTTAAGCACATGTATGAAATTTTGTACCTTTCAGACTAAATGGAAAATGGACTAATAAATATGTGAATAATGTTACGGAAAAGTGACATAATACTTGAGTTGGCTTCTTTGCAAAGACTTCCCTTTTCAATCATCATATAAGAAATTTTTCGTGATAACAAACAGTAAATATCTATTAAGTGTAAAAAGTCCTAACAAACTTATGATCAATTTTTAGTTGAGATTGGTAAATATGATAATTGACATCATGCATATGACATAATTTGTCAAATAATTAGCTTACATTAAAATGATATCATTCGGCAACAAAATCAAATTTAATTTGACAAGAATGTTTTTTGTTTAGATTAGATGAAAAATTACAAAATGAAGAATTAGATTATGAAAATTGAAAATTCAACTATATTAAAGTCAGATACTTGGTACGCCATTATATTGCCAAAATTTATGCTTATATTAATATGAATACCAAAACATAAAAGTAAACAAATTATGAGTGGGAAATAATAACAAATTATGAGTGGGAAAATAATGGATGATAATTAGAATGGGAGGTACCAATGATGAAAACATGCTTAGAAGCTAAACTCTATGTCTCAATAATAACATTCGATTTCATGAATACTTGGGATAAGTAAAATATTCTTTAAATAATTATTACACCTCAAATATTGCATGTGGCCTCTTAAATTTATGTAGAGTATTCAATTCAGTACTCTATGATTGGAAATTTGATTTCATATTTTATATTTCTTAGATCTAAAGATTACTATCAATGTAATATTTCTTCTTTCTCTACACGTACCAAAACAGTTGACGATCATAATTTCTTTTGTTTATGGTCAAGTGTTAAGTTAGATCTTAATTAACCTAAAGAGTTAGATCATGTTAACAGTCAACTCTAACAATTTGGGAGTATTAAGTTATTATTGAAAACACCAATTTATCATTAAGCTCGACATATGCATGTAAAAGTATATGAACCTTCATTCTAAATTAATTAGCAACTCACTCAGTATACTACCAAACTTATTTGTTAGCATTATATTGACGTTTATATATATATCTTTTCATAATGTTCACAATTTTCTTCGCTAGCGTCAGGGCCGTCCCATGATCTGTTTGTTACCAAACTTACTCAGTATACTACCAAACTTATTTGTTAGCATTATATTGACGTTCATACTAAGGACAATATGTGAAAGGAAATGTCCAAACTCATCCCATGGTCTGTTCAAGAGAGTGCTTTTGTGCTTTAATTATGGGAACGGCAAATTCGTACAAAATTCTCTAATCTGACCTGAATAATGACCAAACAAAGTACTGAAAAGAAACATTTCAAATCCTTTATTTTCACAATATTAACGTGTGCTCATATTGATATACGACTTGTCTAAGAAATGGTGTTTCTATGTCCCAATCTCTGACATGTAGTTGGAAGACTTTTCAAGTACTGGGCATCTTATGTTACGAGCAATTGCAAATGACAACAAAAAGACATTGGAAAGTATATAAGAATGGTGTAGTTTTCATAATAACATTTTACAATCATCCAAAAAGTGTAACATTCTTGTTTCATTCTTAAAATGTTCGATTCTGTAGTGATGATTAGAATTTAACTTTAACAAAAACTTTGAGGTCTCACGAATACATTTCCTTAAAAAAAATAATAAAAATAAAATAAAATAAAATAAAATAAAATAAAAACTTTGTATTAGCAAAATTTATGATGCATAATTAAGATTAATAAGTGTTCAAACCAAGATGTTTAAAACTAAATATTTCTTAATTATTAAATATGATACATTACTTGCCTACCAGCATCCTCGTGGAGATTATTACTTTCTTCATATCATAAGGATGTACATAACATAAATGGAGTTCAACTTTAAGAAAAGGTTAAGATATATGGTGTGTTTGGCAGCAAGCATAAAAGAGCATTTTTGAGCAATTATCATTTACCATTTAGCATTTAGCGTTATTGGATGTATACTTGTTTGGAATGATCAGTAGTTAGCATTTATGAAAAGAAAAACGCTAAATGCTCATTGAAACAACATTTTAAGAGCAGTGAAATTAAAGAATTACTTAAATACCCCCATCCAACTTATTAAAGAGTTTATATTTGAATATGTATGCTCTTTTACGTCATTTTACACATTATTATTACAATTACAACTACTCTACCAAACACTTTTATAAAATAAACTGATACTGCTAACTGCTATTGTTAATTTGACAAACACACCCATAGAGAATATTCCAATAGAAGATTTGACTATGTGTTTAAACTTGTTTTCAAACATTTGGCTTATATCATTCGTCTCACAAACTCAAATCAGTTAAAACTTTTCTTTTCAAAAGGTTATTATAAATTTATAATCAACAAAATTTAGTGCTTCAAGTTGAATAACATTTGAGCTAATATTCGTGATTTATAGGTTCAAATTAATATGAAGTAATGATTTCATATGAATAAAAAGAATAGCTTCATATCTTTAGCAAGTAAAATAATACATGTGGCGTTTTAGTTTTCTAGAACTAAAATGATGAAACGATTTTGTTTCTGGAAGATGGGTGTATAGTAAACGGGAATTCCATGCCTAACTCTATAAAGTTGAAGTAGAAAGACATAACATGGACATGTGATATCTTGCCCCCAATTCCAAGAACTAAATGTATTTTTTTTAGATATAAAAGTAAACTATTACACTTGTGGTTTAGAGAATTTATGTGATATTGTAATAAAAGAAATATCAAGCATGATATATTTTCTTTTTGTACGTACATTTTCATAGCTTTCGCTCATGTAAAGTGTAATATGTTAAAGAAGTCGATGGTTGATACCGTGTTCTAAAAAGTAAACATAGATATATCCTAGGTCGATTTAATTGATCGAATAATTGGATTTTTTGAGGACGATATTTTACATATACGCTTAAACGTGTTTTAAAAAGTGCATTGTATGACTTTACAAAATTACAATTTCAAATTTTCAAGTGTTTTAACGAATCTTTTTAACTAACTATCAGTATTTAATAATATGAATATTGTATTCACAAAGTCATGTTTGACTTTAAGACAAAGATTCCACTCCACTTCACTATTGGTTACTGATTAGTCCAGTTTCCGAAGCAGATTTGGTGAAAATGTTCGAAAAGGCCATGAGGGGTGCAAAACTGCAAACATGGCTTTATGCATTGGGTTTCACAAATTTATGTTAAAACCACTTTTTTTTTATTACGAAAATAAAACATGTTTGTACCACGGCGTAAAAATAAATTATGCTTAGAATTTGCATCAAGAAATTGTAACTTTTATTTTGTTGTAGGTAGGGGTGTAAACGAGCCGAGACAACTCGCGAGCAACTCGAGATCGACTCGAAAAATACTCGATTCGACTCGATTTTAAACGAGCCGAGACAACTCGCGAGCTACTCGACTCGACTCGATTACACATTTACACCCCAATATATATATATATATATATATATATATATATATATATATATATATATATGTATATATATATATATGTATATTTATATATATGTATATTTATATATATGTATATTTATATATATTGAACATAGATATATCCTAGGTCGATTTAATTGATCGAATAATTGGATTTTTTGAGGACGATATTTTACATATACGCTTAAACGTGTTTTAAAAGTGCATTGTATGACTTTACAAAATTACAATTTCAAATTTTCAAGTGATTTAACGAATCTTTTTAACTAACTATCAGTATTTAATAATATGAATATTGTATTCACAAAGTCATGTTTGACTTTAAGACAAAGATTCCACTCCACTTCACTATTGGTTACTGATTAGTCCAGTTTCCGAAGCAGATTTGGTGAAAATGTTCGAAAAGGCCATGAGGGGTGCAAAACTGCAAACATGGCTTTATGCATTGGGTTTCACAAATTTATGTTAAAACCACTTTTTTTATTACGAAAATAAAACATGTTTGTACCACGGCGTAAAAATAAATTATGCTTAGAATTTGCATCAAGAAATTGTAACTTTTATTTTGTTGTAGGATGAGGTGAGATCTATGCAAAACAAATATCAATTAAAAAACAAATAAGTCAATCTCAACCATCCATCCATCTTTCATCTAATGGCTAAGATCAAATCAAAAAATAACAAAGGGAGGGCAAAATTGGCATTTTAGTTCATTTAATATAAAAACCCACTTTCCACCTTTTCTTTAAAAACAACATATCTTGCAAACGGTAAATCTTCAAGCTACGAAAAATACACCATCGCGACGAGAAAAAAATTATCTTTCTATAGATATGCATTGTTATATACTTTCGACGAA
>LBNU01031365.1:238550-267880 GCA_014162995.1 Artemisia annua | reverse complement strand
GTTCATTCCATTATGTGGGGAATGCTGCATATGTTTCTTGCATGAATAAGCTTTACTAAACTTTGCAGTAAATCAGGGTAACATGTCTCATCATTTTCCTTAAGACAAATAAGTGTTTTTAAACGGTGAAGATTCCATTAATTAAATCCATCATTTCATTTTTATTAATGAAATTATATCAAACTAGCTCGCTTCCATCGGACTCGCGCTGCACTAGTTCATCAATATACACAACATAAAAATGAGAACATTCCATTCTAGATCAGACATATACTAATACAAATCCTATTTTACTTTAACCATGTATTAATATGACATGGTATCGCATAATCATGTTCGACTTTTGAAACGATTAAATAATAAAATAGGTGACGTGAATGGGAAATTTCTTAAATCTGGCCTCGATTTTAAGCATGGAATTAACACCACTGTCTCAAAATTGATTTAATTTTTGCATGTTAGGAGATGTTTCACCCTAAAAACATGATTCTTCCTTGAAAAGGATAAGGTATCCATACACACGAGAAAGTTCAATGAGAAAAACTTTATCTAAGAACAAACCAATCCAAACCCGTGATATTAATTTTATTGAATGGTTAGATTTAATCACTCCTCTCACTTTAAAAATCGCAGAGGGTAGTTTTGAATACATTCTATACACTCCTTCTTGTTACATCCCTCATTTCTCATCCTACAATCATCTCAATTCTCTCTCATCAAATGGTTTCCCCATATACAAACCCTAACCCAAATGCAAAACTTGATCTAAATCAACTACAATTATTATTTGCTTATCGAAAAGTGCGTCTGCTATGATCGTCTTCACCAGGATCTCAACCATCATGAAATTTCGAAACATATTCTGGAGAAGTGACGAGGAAGAAGAAGTAATGACAAACAAGGCAAAGTAAGAGATAAGACCCACTAGATATAGAAGGTGAAAATTGCATACTATATTCACTGGGGGACGATGATACATCCAAAGTGGAAGGACTGCCAATCGGAAATGTACCGAAAATAGTAAAGATCTAATATGAACCCAAAAAAGTAAGGAAACTGGAGAAAGATAAGTCCAAAACCGATCAATTAGTAGTAGTTTAGGACGATGTTGATGCCGTAAGTTCAATAGGTTTAGGCGTTGAAGGTATTTTTTTGGGGGTTTTTTTTTGGTTTAACTAGCTTGTATTTATTATTTTTGTCTAAAAAGTCAACTGAAGTATATAATTAAGGAGAGTGTTTGTTTTATAGCTTTCATATAAGTCGGGCATTAATGCATAACTGAGTAGCTTTGATGCATTTTGTTCTACTTTGTTTCCATGTGCAAACTATTGCAAATTTGCTATTAATGTTGTGTCAGTGTTGCATAGGTGCCCTCAACAATGCAAGTTGCAAAAAAAAATGTGTGCAAGAATAGTTTTACCTTATAAAGGTGAAATACGATGTTTTATAAGTCAAACTATCTTGCCTACTTTTTTTTTGCAACTTGCAACTTGTTGGGGCCCTATGCAACCACTGCACCACATTAATGCATTGACCAATAGGTTGCACATGGAACAAGTAATCAAAATGCATCAAGGCTACTCATGTTATGCATTAAGCCGACTTATATGAAGCTAAAACAAACACTCTCTTAAATTATATACTCAGTTGAGCTTTTTTACAAAAATAATAAAGTACAAGCTATTAACCAACCAAAAAATACCTTCAACGCCTAAACCTATTGAACTTACTGGCATCAACATCGTCTAAACTACTACTAAGATCGTTTTGGACTTATCTTTCTCCATTTTCATATACTTCTTTGGCTCTTCAAATGATTTGGAAGTATCTTACTGTATTTTCGTATCATTTTCCGATTGGAAGTCAACATTCCAACTAGATGAAGCATCGTCACTCGCATTGAATTATATCAATTTCACCTCGTATAGTACCAGTGGGTCTACTCCAAACAGCCTTGTTTTCATTACTTTCTTTTCTTCCTCGTCACCTTCCCAGAAATGTTTCCGAAAATTCATATGTTTTGAGATCCGGTGAAGACGATCAGAGCAGACGCACTTTTCGATAAGTCCAATAAATAGTAGTGATTTAGATCAATTTTGCATTTGGGGGTTAGGGTTTGTAAATTGGGGAAACCATTTGATGAGAGAGAATTGGAGATGATGGGGGAGGATGAGAAATGAGGGGATGTAACTAAATGAGAGGAGGTGTTATAAAGTTACAAAACTACCCCTCCTGCGATTTTAAAGTGATAGGATGTGATTAAATCTAACCATCTAATGAAAATTAAATCAACGGTTGGGATTGGGTGATTTGTTCTTTAGATAAATGTTGTTTCGTATTGAACTTTTCTCGTTGTAGGATACCTTATCCTTTCAAGGAATAACATTTTTTAAGGTGAAAACATCTCTCACATGCAAAATTAAATGCAATTCTTTTTGAGACAGTGTTTTAAATTCTCATCTTAAAACGAGGCCAATTTAA
This sequence comes from Artemisia annua, assembly GCA_014162995.1. Classification (NCBI taxonomy): domain Eukaryota; kingdom Viridiplantae; phylum Streptophyta; class Magnoliopsida; order Asterales; family Asteraceae; genus Artemisia; species Artemisia annua. The sequence goes on along the minus strand of LBNU01031365.1, from coordinate 265,399 downwards.
ACATTTCCCATCACGTCACTATTTTTATTATTTAATCGGTTGTCTAAAAGTCAACATGATAGCGATACCAGTCATATTAAACATGTTAAAGTTAAAATAGGATTTAGTATAGTACATGTCGACTTAGAATGAATTTCTCATTTTTCATTGTTGTGTATATTGATGAACTAGATGCATCGCTAGTCCGATGGACGAGCTAGTTTGATAAATTTCATTAATAAAAATGAAATAGGATTTATATTAATGGAAACTTCACCTTAAAAACACTTATTTTGTCTTAAGGGGAAAATGATGGAGTTACATGTCTACTGATGTTACTCAAAGTTTAGTAAGCTTATTTCANCTTTGTGTTTGCTGTTTGAATGGCAAACGACAACGACATTAGTGAGGACTTATTGTGTTTATCTGTTTTTCGTATTGCTCTTATTTTCTTGCTTACAGTTTTAGGCTTGCATTCCCTATTTGATGATTCTCCTTCAGTACTTTGTATTCTAGAACTCTTCCATGTGATTATTGAATTCGATTCACGACTATTTGTGTACTCTTTGACTTGGACAACGTTTATATATCTTGAAATTGGTACTTAATTTGGATCAATTAATGGTATGTTTTTCATGCTGATAAAATTAAACAACATATACAACGAACATAAAAGAAAATCTCGATAGATCATAAATAGTTAATCAGATGCATGCTTGATCATGAACTACTCCGTATATCATTAACAAGCTAAAAATGTTAATAAATGACAAAGATAACAAAGGTAAAGGCTATTGATTTGGGAGGAAGGAGTTCTTTATTCTGCTGAAACTTTTGATGATAAAAAAAACTACAAAACAACTAGCTCTATTTATAGGTATAGAGCAACTACTAGAATACTTGAAAATAGGAAACGCCTCCCTAACAACTTGCCACTACTTCAACTAACTATCATGGCATTAGACTCTCCTAAATAACTGGTCAAACCAGTAAACATGGATGACTAAGTAAATAGTAAATAAAATATCAGTTTATTCAACAAATCCTCCCTTAAACTGATAGTCTGAATGACTCATAACCTTCAGATCTTGCAAACCCCAAGCATCCTTCTCAACTTCTGAAACACAGCAGGCTTGAGGGCTTTTGTAAAGATATCAGCAACTTGATCTTCACTTCTGCAATAAACCAACTCCAATTCTTGACTTCTTGTGCGGTCTCTTAAGAAATGATATCTCACACTAATGTGCTTGCTCCTCCCATGAAGAACTGGATTTCTTGATAGCTTTATTGAGGAATTATTATCACAAAAGATAATAGTGGGTTCTTCTTGACTGAAATTAAGTTCCTCAAGAATGTACCGAAGCCAAATAGCTTGACAACCACAAGCTGTTGCTGCAACAAGTTCAGCTTCAGTAGTTGAAAGAGTGACGATAGGTTGTTTCCTTGATGACCACGAAATTGCTCCTGAACCTATCATAAAAGCATAACCAGAAGTACTTTTACCATCATCTAAATCTCCTGCATAATCACTATCTGTGAACCCAATCAACTCTGAATCTTCTCCTCTTTTATACATTATACCATAACCAATAGTTCCTTGTAAGTATCTCATGATCCTTTTAGCTGCTTGAAGATGCACTTCTTTTGGGCTTTCCATGAACCTGCATACCAAATTAACAGCATACATAATATCCGGCCTTGTTGCAGTGAGATACATTAAGCTCCCCACAATTTGCTTGTACAAAGTACTATCAACATCTCTTCCATTCTCATCTTTCACGAGCTTCACACCTGGCTCCACTGGTGTACTAACCGGATTGCAATCCTTCATTCGAAACTTCTTTAATATCTCTTGTGTATACTTTCTTTGAGAGATAAAAATTCCTGCATCAGACTGAACGACCTCTATACCAAGAAAATAATTCAATCTCCCAAGATCAGACATTTCAAATTCAGCCATCACCGACTTCTTAAACTTTTCAAACATGACGGTATCGTTCCCCGTAAATAACAAGTCATCCACATATAAACAAACCATTAGTATTTTCCCCCCATCTTCTATTTTTACGAACAGACTATACTCATAAGGACATTTACGAAAGCCTTGTTTAAGGAAATAAGCTTCAATACGACCATACCAAGCTCTCGGAGCTTGTTTAAGGCCATATAAAGCTTTATTCAACTTATAAACCTTATGTGTATCTTTAACATAACCAGGAGGTTGATTTACGAATACCTGCTCCTTTAGTTCTCCATGTAAGAAAGCTGATTTCACATCGAGATGAAAAACGTGCCAAGAATTTTGAGCAGCCAAGGCAATCACCAATCGAATCGTATCATGCCTTGCAACAGGGGAGAATACTTCCTTGTAATCGATACCGTACTCTTGCTCGTACCCTTTTGCGACCAAACGGGCCTTGTACTTATCAACTTCACCGTTGCTTTTTAGTTTCGTCTTGTAAACCCACTTAACATCAATAACTTTCTGCCCTTTGGGAAGATCAACTAATTCCCAAGTCTTGTTTCTTTCGATGGCAGCAATTTCTTCATCCATAGCTTTCTGCCATTTATGTTCTTTAACAGCTTCTTCAAAGACTACGGGATCACAATCTGCAAAAAATGCAAAATGAACGAGTGGGTCTTCTGATTGCTCGACCCCTGTCACTTCATAGTCATTCATCCAGGCTGGTCTTCGTCTAACTCGAGATGATCTTGTCCCTCTTGTAGGTATTGTTGACTCTTCGGTTGCACTGGACTCAACAACTGGTGGCTGCAATATATCTTCATCATGATGATGTGAACTATCACCATCAAGATCTGTCGGAACTTGTTGTTTAGTGTGAGGCTTATCCCATTGCCAAACATTATCTTCGTCAAAGATGACATCGCGACTGATGATTATCTTTTTAGTGTTAGGATTATACAATTTGTAGGCTTTTGAACAATCACTAACACCAAGAAGAATACATTTTTCTCCTTTGTCATCTAGCTTCTTTCTCTTCTGATCGGGAACACGAGCATAAGAAATACAACCGAAGACTCTAAAGTTACTTACATCTGGTTTCTTCCCACTCCATGCCTCTTCTGGAGTCATATTCTGGACAGCAAAAGTCGGGCTTCTATTGAGAATATGAATGCTCCAATTGACAGCTTCTGGCCAAAAATTCTTAGGTACTTTGCTATGTTGCATAAGACTTCTCACCATGTTTAAGATTGTTCGGTTCTTTCTCTCACTCACACCATTTTGTTGCGGTGTGTAGGCTGCTGTGAGTTGTCGCTTGATACCTTGCTCTTCACAAAATTTTGTAAATTCGTGTGACATATATTCTCCTCCACGATCAGTTCTCAATACCTGTACCTGGCAACCAACTTGTTTCTCTACCAAAGCTTTATAGTTTTTGAATGCTATAAAAGCTTCAGACTTTTCTTGTAAAAAGTAAACCCAAGTCTTTCTACTGAAGTCGTCAATAAACGTAATAAAATAACGTTTACCTCCATTAGAAGTTGGATCGATTGGCCCGCAAATGTCTGAGTGAACTATCTCCAGCAACTTTTTAGCCCTCTGAGTTTTTCCTTTCGGAAATGGTTCTCGATGTTGTTTGCTTAAAGTACATTCTTCACATACATATGAAGAAGTTGAGAAGAGTGGGAGACCAGCAACCATAGCCTTTTGTTGAAGTGTTTTCAAACCTCCAAAACCCAGGTGCCCATATCGAACATGCCACAACCGAGCTTCGTCAGACACTTTTGCTCCAAAACACGTCTGACCAATATGGTTGAGATAAAGAGGAAACATTCTGTTTCTTGTCATGTTAGCTTGAGCGATTAACCCGAACTCATCATGTAGAATTTTGCAAACACCCTTTTTAATAGAGATCTCGTACCCTTTCTCTTGGAGCTGACCAATACTTAAAAGATTGGTTTTTAAATCAGGGACATAGAGGACACTGGACATGTTGTGAGTGACATTATGTTCTGTTACTACTGTCGCTTCTCCTTTTCCTAACACAGAAACCTTTGTGTTATTTCCAAACCGCACAAAATCTCTAAATGACTCGTCAAGAGCTGTAAATAACGTTTTGTCTCCACTCATGTGATTACTACATCCAGTGTCTAGATACCACACGTTCTTGTTGGTTGTCTCCATTTCACAAGAAGCCATCAGTAACAATATTTCATCTTGTGATACCTCATTTTCTGCATAATTAACCTCTTCTCCCTGCGTACCGCCCAAATTCGTTCGACATTCGTTGCTATAATGCCCGAACTTATGACAACGATAACATTCAATGCTTGATTTGTCCGATGTCCTTGCATGATAATCACCTCGTCCTCGTCCATTATCATGGAATCTGTTTCCATGATGTTGATGCTGAAAATTACCTCCTCGTCCTCTGCCTCGGCCTCTATTGCTTCTGCCTTGACCTCGACCACGTCCACCAAAATTATGATTACTCGAGCCTCGTCCCCACCTCTTTTACTTGTCATTGAATGATCAGTTGAGACCTTCAATGCTCGTTCCTCCGCGTCTGGTTGTTTGAACTTCTGTTCATGCACCATCAATGAACTTTGCAGTTCATCAAGTGAGAGCTCGTCCACGTCTTTCGACTCTTCTATAGCACAAACAACAAAATTAAATTTTGTTGTCAGTGATCGAAGGATCTTTTCAACGACAGTAACATCTTCTGTTTTGTCTCCATGGATACGCATTTTGTTGACGATGGCCATCACTCGAGAGAAATAATCTGACACCGGTTCATCCGACTTCATTCTGATCGTCTCAAATTCAGAACGTAAAGCTTGAAGCTGCTGCCTCCTTGCCCTTGTAGATCCCTGGTACTTTTTCTTCATCGAGTCCCAGATATCTTTTGACGTTGCTTTGTTGAGAATTGTTTCAAGAATTGAACGATCAATGGCTTGAAACAAGTAATTTTTGGCTTTCAAATCTTTCAACTTCATCGCATTTAACTCTTGCTGCTGCGCATTAGTAAGGGCTGTTATGTTATCTGGTGTTTCTACACCGTATTCGATGACTTGCCAATACTCTTTCGATCTTAAAAAGTTCTCCATGAGCATACTCCAGTGCTCATATTGACCATCGAATCGAGGAATCGATGGTTGAACAAATCTTTCTTCAGAAGCCATTGCACCACTTATTTGCTACTGCTGTAACAAATGCTTTTGATCACTCAACCTCACGTGTTTCTCTCGGTTTATGGGCTATAACAGGGCTCTGATACCACTGTTAATAAATGACAAAGATAACAAAGATAAAGGCTATTGATTTGGGAGGAAGAAGTTCTTTATTCTGCTGAAACTTTGATGATTAAAAAACTACAAAACAACTAGCTCTATTTATAGGTATAGAGCAACTACTAGAATACTTGAAAATAGGAAACGACTCCCTAACAACTTGCCACTACTTCAACTAACTATCATGGCATTAGACTCTCCTAAATAACTGGTCAAACCAGTAAACATGGATGACTACGTAAATAGTAAATAAAATATCAGTTTATTCAACAATAATAAGCTATATTACCGGTTAATCTTCCATTTACTACCACCTAAAGAAGAATGGTAAAGCTCCTAGTATTTATGCCAAACATAGAACATGAACATGACGTACGGGATAACTGATGATGTACCCTCCGATCAGGTCGAAGGACCCCCCTTCGAGCCTGGTCGTAACCTACATATCGAAGGCTCTGGCTAGCCTCCTAAATTTTCAATGGTGTAAAACTAATCATTTATGATCTAGTTACCAATTGGGAATTCGCCAGTCGAAGGATTAAGCCCTTCGGGGTATATCCTACGATGATATTAGGACGGGGCTCTAGCAAGACCAAGTCTCACCCACGTCTACTCTTTCTCCCTGGTTCTCCCGCCAAAATAGGAAGAGTGGACCACTAAGCCTTAGCGGTTACCACAAATCATGTGACTNATGGTGTAAAACTAATCATTTATGATCTAGTTACCAATTGGGAATTCGCCAGTCGAAGGATTAAGCCCTTCGGGGTATATCCTACGATGATATTAGGACGGGGCTCTAGCAAGACCAAGTCTCACCCACGTCTACTCTTTCTCCCTGGTTCTCCCGCCAAAATAGGAAGAGTGGACCACTAAGCCTTAGCGGTTACCACAAATCATGTGACTCCCCCATGATCTCCTAGAATCGTGTAAACACTCTCCAAGGTTATTTCTTCCCCTATAAATAGTCTTGGACGAGTTAAAATCTGGTATGCAATCTTTTCTACTCCACTTTACTACATTTTCACTAAACTTCTCATACCAAATACTTATTCACACGCCGGAGGTGGTTTGCAGGGTCCAACCCCTGCGCAATCACTTAACGTAGTGTCTTCGTATTTCTTATTTCAGGTTAAATTCGAGCTTGGCGCAACCACAACACCCCTTATATCCTTCGATCACCATTGTAGGCCTGGTCGTGCAATTTATTGTACAATCAATAACTAAGTTCATCGACTCCTTAACATTATTCAAGATAGGAGTTTACTGTAAAAGGAGCAAAACCTTGGGGTTGGCAGTCTCATCGAATGGTCAGGTTTGTATCTAATAAATCAATCTAGGTGGTGTTTGATAATGACTTAAAGAGTCTTAATTCATAAATAGGTAAATTTATTAAGTCACTAATTGAGTGTTTGTTTGATGCTTAATTTAAATGGATGACCTTCTTAAAAAAGTCATGGGAGTGAGGGTCTCTATATTAAGTCATCACTTATATATTACTTTTACATATTTACCCTTCCACTTCTTAACCTCTAATCAACACTTATTTCAAATAAAAGGGTATAACAATAATTTTTTTAATTCAGCCACTTTATTCAGCACACGAAACAAACAACTATTTATTCATTTATAAATAGACAACATATATCCAGACAGACACTTTAATTTAATAGGACTTAATATAAAAACTAAACAAACAGGCCATATGCAGTTATATAAGCTATACACCAATTTGCTCATGTCCATTACTCCTAACATTCTATCACAAATTCGTATATTGATGTGGCAACAATCCGTATATGAAATACCGCTACAGATGTTGCCCCACTAATAATTCACTAAAGGAGCTTTGATGCTAAAATTCTTCAAACTTATTGCAATCCTACAAAACTTCAAGTTTCCTACACCTCAGACACCTTTGGAGTATGTACCCTCTTGGAAGATGGCTGTCCAAATGCATTGCGTTTGTTTGTGTCTCAAGTTAACACTATGCTGTTACTTGCTTAGTGTCAAGTCTTTTAGACTTGTAATGTGTTGGTCTTGTAAGTTTATTCTGGGTCCACTATTGTTAAGTATCTTGTTAAAATAGTGATGCCTTTGTTGTATTTGCTGGCTGGTTTGAAATAAATTGCCGCTTTGAAAAAAAAGAAAAAAAAAGAAAAAAAAATGGGAAAAAAATGTAGACTGTCATTCATAAGCTCCGAGCAAAAGTATATAATCTACCAGTATTATTTAATGATGTTATACAGGTATTAGTTGATGTCTTGAACTCTTGATGATATCATGGAGGCCGGCCCATTAGTTTGCTATTGTAGGGCTTAGCGCAACTTAGCTTAGTCTGTATCTATCTTGTGTATAACAACAAAATTATGTTAAGATCATTTTGACATTTGCATGGCAGTATGGCACTTGTTCCCCTTTCTATGTGGGACTAACGTCAACTCTAGATTTCAATCATTTCCAAAGTCTAGAACCCCTCAATGATGAAGGAAACGTGTTTCGCGAGGATACACCAAACAAAATATTTGTATTTCACCACCTCAACTATTATAATTAATCCAATTTGGATTGTGTACATTTAACAAAATTAAACTATACCATATTCCTAATTTACAATAAAGAATACTAATTCTTACAAAAGAATTAGTCTCGATGAATTAATCTACAGATCAATTTGATCTTTGCTAGCTTGTGGTTGCAACTCTTAACGACTTCATATGTTCGATGTCCGAAAGGGCTGGTTTTATACTTTTATTCAGGATCTCACGAAACTCGAGTCTATCTCCTCCCAAATGCTTTACCTCAATGAGGTGAACATTAGGCATGATCTCGAATATTTCGAAGTCAATGGCTAAAACAGAACTTTCCATTTTGACCATTTCTCCATTGGTTATCTTCAGTTTCAAGTTCATAGACTTGGCTAGTTCCTTAAGTCTTATAATGATATTTGTTAGCGGCTGTTTCAACATGAACCTTAATTCATTGTCGTCTTCATTATTGTCGTTGAAGAATCCTGACAAGTTCAATCCTCGCGACATGGAAATGATATTAAATGCATTTAAGCTAGAGGCTTGCATTGATTCTACTAAATCAAAATGGTTTCCGAAATCACTAGAAACCATTTGTTCCGTGGCTGTTGTTTCCATTTCTAATTTCCGTGGTTCAGAAACCAAACCAGTTTTGAACCACGAATGTTTCAATATACTTGCAACAGAAATTCTGGTTATTGGGTTTGGATCCAAGATCTTCGCCACTAAACTTTTCGCTTCTGTAGGAAATGATTTTGGAAACTTGAATTCTGCCCGTCCTATCTTTCTGTACATCTCCATGAGGTTAGAGTCGTGAAATGGAAGAAAACCAGCCAAAAGCACAAACAAGACCACCCCACAAGACCAAATATCGGCTTTTTCCCCATCATACCCTTGTTGGTCAATTACTTCAGGAGCGACATAGGCAGGTGTTCCACAACTCGTGTGAAGCAAGCCATCTTGTCTCTTGGTTTCAGCCAAAGCACTCAATCCAAAATCCGAAACCTTCAAATTCCCCCCATCATCTAGTAACAAATTCTCGGGTTTCAAGTCTCTGTGGTAAACTCCTCGGCTATGACAGAAGGAGATGGCGCTAATTAGCTGTTTAAAGTACTTTTTCACAGCCTCCTCTTTTAGCTTCCCTTTAGCCACCTTGTCGAAGAGCTCACCTCCTTTAACGTATTCTAACACAAAGTAAATCTTTGTTTTGCTAGCCATGACCTCATGGAGTTGTACCACGTTCGGGTGTTTAATCAATCTCATCACAGAGATCTCTCTCTTAATGTGATTCATCATCCCAACTTTCATGATCTTCTTCTTGTCTATGACCTTAATCGCGACACTCATTCCTGTCTCAAGGTTCCTACCACGATAAACTTTTGCAAAATTCCCATGGCCCAACAATTTTCCTAACTCGTAACGGTGCATCAACACACCTCCTTTGCTATCCATTTAGAAAACTCGTAAACAATTGAGAGTTTGTAACCTAAAACAGTGATCAACTATGCCTTCTTACGAAAGATCACAGTTTGTTTGACCTTGAAAGTACGTTGTCAAACTTGGTAGAACAATATTACCACAACCTCTCCTGCAACTTTGTGACCTGGAATGAAAAACAAAGATGAGCTGTCAATTACACAAACTTTTAATCATTTATGTACTGTATTAAACCAAATTTTATTCTTTCAAAATCTGGTTATAAATTGTTATGCAATGAAATTCAGAATGTACATATAAAATCTAGTATTACTACGTAGACATATATATATTCCCAAAAGAAGAAAATTGTGACAACTTACTTTTGGATATTGAAAACAGGTTGGAGCTATGGTGATGACAGGAACATATGCAAGAGGTGCAAAAACTAATGAATGCGTAAGACATAAAAGCGTGGCTTTGTACAAACACAGGTCATAGTCATCTTTTTAAATAGAAAAAAATCTTAGTCAATTTGGCCTTTCAACGATTGGTGTCTATTGGCCTTTCACACGTTTGTCACACACGTTTTTATTATACTTTTGTTTTGAGTAATTCTTTTGACTGAGACAAGGCTATTTTTTTTTTTTTTCTTTTTTTTTGAACGAAGCGCATGAACCACACCGTAACTTAGCTAGAGAAATTGAAATTATTTTAACTACAGTAGTATTTTACTTGATCTTTTCTTAAATCACTGTGATTCAACATGATTAGCTACGTTTGCCTTTAACGAATAAAAGTTATATATGGGTTCCCATTTTGAGAAAATTACATATCTGTCAACTCGTGCATATTATATTACAAATATATCAGTATTATACGTGTTTTTGAAATATTCTCCATTGTGGTGCATAACAGGTGTGTACGCGCAGACACGTTAAATTAAGGAGACAAGGAACAAATAAATGTAACAAATTAATAGTAATGCTTATGCTCACATTTATATCCAAATTTATGTGCACCAGCACTGAAAAAAAATGGTGTTTGTTGTTTGTACACATAAATATATTGACAGTTAGAAATAGAATGATGCAAGTTTTTTTCTTTTACCCGCACAAACTACAGCGTAAAAGTTTGCTAACATTTACTACCGTGAGTTGTTAATATTTCTATATAATATCCCCAGATGGATGTACGTGTGCAAAAGCTATAACTTAATAAATACAAATTAAACATTGTGATCGTTGTGAGAAGGTTATATCTACAAAAAGTTTACAAAACTATATTTATAAAATGACTTATCATGTGTAATGATTAAATTATATTGAATTATAATCTCTATTTTTTCGTTTTTACCTTCCACATTTAATAGACAAGTCATTGTGTAAATATAATTTTATAAACTAGCTTTAACATTTCTCAATCGTAAACTACAAAAACCACACATGGACACAAAATTGTGGACTTTGTTAGTTTGTTGTCCAATGAGAAATGATTCGCAACAAAGAGAAGTGAGAGCCTTGCTTTTAATAAGATCGATGGCACATAAAACCGTGGAATTTTATTTTTTATTTTTTTGTTTGTTATTATTATTTTTTTTTTTATCAATACTTATCTTGTATTTGTCAATGGCAAATTTTGGTCATAACTTATAATATGCATTTAAAAAACATGGGTAGTGACTGACATTACTAATTTACGAGATTAATTTATGTCTAGAAAATAAAATGACATATGTCCAAACTAATGATAACTATGATGAAAGAGAGTCACAACTCACAAGTTTACCATATAAGATTACCATGCTAATCAAGTAATCATTTTTCAACAAACATATATCTCAGGCTTTTACATAATTTAAGAAAATTAGCCTAGTGAAACCAAGCTTAATACCTTTATTCAGATACTCGTTGTACCAGGTAAGACCAAACATTCCCCGAGATCAATGATATTATACATATCATTGGATTTTACAATAATTGATCATGTTCATCGTTTTATATTTTATGTTCGGTTGTTGAGTGTCTGATTGTGTTAGACATTATTTTGTTATGCCATATGAGCTTTTATTAGTTTATAAGCTAGCCCGTATCCTAGACAATTCCTTTGTATTGTATATTGATTATGATTGTTTAATGAAAGCCAAGAAGATTACGCTTCCAATATGATATCAAGCAAAATAATATTTTTCCTAAAACCTCTCCCCTAAACCGATCCCCTCCCTACTTCTTCTTTTCTATTCGTCTTATCCCTCTTCTCACATACATGATTTTTTTTGCAAACCCAGCAAGTTTCTATAAGCATTATGGCAGGAGACAATAACGAAACACTGTCACTGATGTGTAAAATCTCGTTTTAATATTTATTAAACCGAATCCAATGAGACTTACCAACACTCTCAGGCAGCGTATCTGATCGCGTATAGTATAGACTCGATAAGACCGGATCGTTCGCTGAAGCGAGTGAAATTAACAATATTTAAAAGTAAATTATTTGAAACGACCCCTTGAGCTTTAAATCCTCACGATTACTAAAATAGTAAAATAACTAAAACGACAATAAACAAATAACTAGGAAATGAGAATAGATGTAAATCAATAAGATTAAAGACGTGCTTGCCTAGCTATCCTCTAACCTACCAATGACATAAAATGGATGTTCGATGTCCACCTAGCAATGTTCCAATGGGTTTTTTGTAGTGTAAGTCTAATATGGGTCGTTAGTCCCTACACACTTCGTCTAATAACTACATATCCCGTCGGCCGAGTGTGATAACTTAGTTATTGTCTAAGCATTAAGTTCATCAACTAACCTATATGACATTTGTTTGTATGTGTTCGTCACGCACTTAATTACTAAGTAAATTGCCAGATTACCGTTCATTAAATTTTAAACCTTATCGTCTACTACTTTTAACGCCGTTAATTCAATGGACAATCCCTAACCACTAAGAGGTATCGGTCAATACATTAATGATTCGAGTACTTTAATTTTCATATTTCAACTTACTAATAAACTACATTCAGCACGTAGCCATGGTAAACTCAAAGTTGTAAGTCTATAACCGCAATTTAAATTATCTGAAACAAAGCTAGATAAACGTAAGAATCATGTCATTAAATAGATAGATTCATAACAAGGCAAGTACAAAGAGTCTTAGCCTTCAATAACAAACGATAAACAAACGATAATCGAGTTTGAAGGATTAAACATTGTCAAAAAGATCGAAACGTATGAGATCATTCGCTTTTCTTTTCCCAAAGTTTCTTGGCTTTAATTTTACCGGGGTGAATTAACCCTTTTACCCAAAAAAAAAGTTTCTTGGCTTTTGTCTTGCAACGTTTTTTGGGTGACAATGGCCCCGCGGCTTTAGATTATTGGGGTTGTGGGGATTGTTGGAAAATTGGGTTTGTTGAAGTTGAAATTGTTGCTATAGTTGAAATTGGTCAAGTGTTATTTGGTTGCTAAATGGGTTAAAGTTAGGGAATTGGTTTGGAATTTGGTACGCCGAGCCGAATGATGGANGGTAAACGGATACGGGTAATCGGGCGGGTATTACCAGAACCCGTCACCGAACCCGTACCCCCCTAAAAAAATTTATCAATACCCAAACCCGCATCCAAACCCGCCAACCCGCCCCCAAACCCGACCCGACCGGTTCGGGTTTCGGTTTTCCACCAAACCTCAGAGGTCCACCTATTTATTTTATTATTATTATTATTATTATTATTATTATTATTATTATTATTATTATTATTATTATTATTATTATTATTATTTGTTAGTTATTAAATGTTCACAAAGGAGGAAATAATAATAATAATAATAAAACGGCCGCTACGTGGTTATGTCGTCACGGCACGAGAAACCATGCCGCCACGGCGCCACTCACGGTATGGTCTTTGCGTCATAAGGTCGGCTGATGGGATGGCATGAGAGGCACCAGCTCTGCGTACCGTAGGCTCTTACATTAAACATCGAATTTTTTAAACGTTGTTGGACTTATTTTATCCTAAAGTGAACGTATTTTATGTGTGTGTTTTCGAGTTGCATAAAGCAGTAAAGAAGATAAATATGCACCTTGTGTTGTTTTTCTTTCTTTAAAGTGCCCTAACATTTGTACAACAATGAATCTAGTTTAGTCACTTATTTTATTTTTCTTAAACTATTACAGAGTAGTTTTTAAAAAGTTGCTTGTTTCATTAAATTTAAAGTTTTTATATAGAGATGCATCTACTTTTGTAGCTGTATCTGAAATGTGTGTTTGTGGTTTCTTCTCACTTTTCTCATTTTAATTTTTCTTTTTATTTGATCCTAACTCTTTCTGTATGAACTACGTAATCCTTTTATGTTAAAGGGTTTTGATGACAATCAAAACTTGTTGATTCAAAAAAATGGAAAATAAAGAAAGCTATGAGTCCGAGAGACTGCTATAGCCCCGAGCCCGGTGCTATAGCTCCAAGCCATGAGGGACTGTGTTTTTTTCCTGCCGTGTTAAAGAGTTTTATCATAGATAAAGTTGCTGATGTGCCACAAAAACAGGTATGACTTGATCATGCCTTAGCTCTAGGGATAGTCTTTTTTTTAGGTGACTAGAGACGTGTCATAGATAAAGTTGCTAACGCGGCAAAAAATACATGTATGGCTTGATCATACATGGTGCTCTTAGATTTAATTATATTTCACATGCTAATCTTTTTTATCTTCCCACATAAAACTACCAGATGGACCTAACCAGTTTGCATTGGTATCCTTTTATGCAAAATCCATGGTACGTATTTAGAATTGTTAAAAACTGTTTGTTTTAAAATGTTACCAACCAGTTAAGCCGCTCATTTTGTCAACTCTAACTGAAACAGTAGAGGCGGAAACATAAATCCCCATAAGCTTGGTGTTAGATCACGACTTTGACCAACCCAAGTTCCTACGAATTCCCAGACATCAGCATAAGATGGGGAATGTTAGCAACCGTCAGCTATTTTGACCATATCTACATAGATTTGTTTGGGTGATCCACATAACACTACTATTAGCAGGTAAAAAGTACTATTTAATGCATAACATCTGAGATGAAGGAACCATAAGAATGTCAAACACTAGTAAACAAGGAAAAGTGACTTACTATCATTTGAACATGTAATATCATAACAAAAGTACAATCTCCTCTCAACACAGTCTTAAACAAATTACCAGTAACATTTCCCAATCAGGCAGTTACAGCTTCGGTCATTTCATGCTCAACAACGGCTGGTTCAACGGGGTAGTATGAGTAGTGGAGTTCACCAACATCATCACCTGATAGTTTCGTCCATCCAGTTGGCCCCACATGATACACTGATACAGAAACACAATAGTATTCAGATCATGGATACTCCATAAGTTGCCAAGATAAAGACCACAAACATAATAATTTAGAGGTGGCAATTTCGACCCATTTATGTACGAATGGATAGTTTTGGATACATTTATCACTTACAGGTCAAATGAGTAAAAAGAAAAAAAAGAAAAACTGTTAAGTAAATAGGTCAAATGGGACGAAAGTCGCACTAACTGTATCTTTAGTTACTGAAAGTTTAAACCATTTTATTCAAAAAAATCAAATATCACTGAAATGCAAAAGAAAATTGCATTCATACTTCACACTAATATTTATAAAAAGGACAAACTGTGTTCCAGGTCAACCGGAACCGTCATATTCCGATCCATACTGAAACTACTCATTTTGACTTTAGACCAATTACCCAATTTGCCCAACCCACCCATTTTCCTCATCTAGTAGAGATAATTGACAAGTGAAGAGGGAGTGTACCGCTAGCAACACCACCACTAGCACCATCACGAAATGTAGCATGATAAATGGCTCTTCTAGCCAATTCAGCAGCTTCATCAATTGACATATCATAGTTGTACCTACCAATTCAATAAAATGAGATTTCCATCATGTACAGAAACTATGAGCAGCTTTATGACAAGTGATGCAATATAGGAACGGCAATGCTATGATGTTTAATTCCTTTATAGCATACAATGTGAAGCTAACATTAAAAAAATAATAATAATAAAATATAAAATAAAAAATAAATAAATAAAATAAAAAAACAGATTTTTTAACATATGTAAGTTTAGAGTAGGGAGTACTTACCCGCTATCTAATACACCATAAGCATATGGTGAACCAGACCCAACTGAAAACTTTGTTCCCTTTAGTCTTCCTCCTTCGCTGTCTACATAGTACAGACCTGGGCCCTACAAAATTTGGCAAACTTAGAACAACCTTGGCTAGCGAAACATCAAAGTTAAGTACACAATAGCCGTGGCAATTTCGTCCGATTTACTAAAAACAGGTTAATTTGGGTTAATTTATGTTTCTAACGTATCAAACTATAGACAAAAAAACCATATAAGGAAATGTGTCAAACGGGTTAAAATAAGACTAAGAGGTATCAATAAATCATAAAACATTCAGAATCATATTAGAGTATTAGACAAAGAAACACATTTTTCATTGAACTAACATATAATTTGTATTCACACTTTACACACATTATTTAAAAAGAAAATTGCGAGCTTTGAGCAAAATGTGTTTTAGGTTTCGACCCAATACCAAACCGTCCGACCTGCCCAATTTGCCACCCTTAGCTCACAAGCATAAGGTTTTGATGTTTAATTGTTTATACCTTCTCATCCCATCCTGCAATCATCGTCCCGACTGACAAACCCATTCCACGGTAAGAATAAAGAATGTTTGCCAGCAACTTTGAAGCACCAGTCACTGAAATTCTTCTCTTGTTTGCTAATTCATGCAAACGACACTGAAATAAAATACAAAAGTATAGATTAGCCACAGTGTGCGCATTTATATGCATTTAGTCAGATTTTAGTAAGCACTATATTACGTGGAATTCTAGAAAAAGTCCTAAACTGGAAGTTCTAAGGACAAACTATCGCTTGATCCATACATCCCAAAGGTTCCCTTATTTTGGGGTGACAGTTTCGCGCTTATAGATTAATTTATGTATGGAACAAATTGGTAGTATACTGTATCATATAAGGAGTAAGGACTAAGGAGTGAGCACATAGTCCCCACATTTCGAGAATACAAAGTTATCCTCGCATATTATTTTATATAACAATTTTAGCTTAGATGTATAGAAGTGGCAACACAAAAAGTTTACCTTAATGCCTAGATTTCTGTGCCAGAACTGACAGTCGGCAGCTCCTCCAGCCATTGTACCCAGCATATACGGATTAATTTCAATGATTTTCTTCACAGACTGAGATGCTGAGAAAAAACAAATTCAGATGATGTGTTACACAACTAGCTGCTTAATAATCAGGAGTATGATTTACAGTGTGAAACCCAATGTTTACGGAAAATATAAACCGACAAGTTATTTAACTGTTACTTCAAAAGTTCTATATCTAATAAAGCGAAAAACCTCTTCAACTGAAAAGTGTTAAATAAGTTGAAAAGATAGAATCTGAGAGAATAGGTTGTAATTTCACTATTACTATTCAAAGTGCAAAACAAATCATCTTTTGAGTAGTAGGAGTACATACATATATAGCCTCCCATGCTAGCTCGGGAATCAGCCGCAACCATGACACCATCCTTGAAAATAAAAGCCAAGGTTGTTGTTCCTTTTGCCGGCTTTACCATTTGGATAGAATTCTTCTGGAATCCATCAAACTGAAGCAAGGAAGTTAAGGTAGTGTTTAGCATACACATTCGCTCATTTTTTTTAACGAAAACAAGAAGAAGCATGTATTCAAGGATAAAATAAGATGAAAAAACTCACATCCGATGTGACTGGAAGGTCAAATGAAGGTGCATCTGAGAACCCATCAGACAACAAATTGTCATTTCCCCCATAGAGTGGTGCACTCGATTCTAGTCCACTAAAGTCAAGCTTCATGATTTTCACCTAGAAACATTAAATTCATCGAAAATGTTAAAAGTCTCGATAGTATAAGCTCCATTCTCAAAGAGCAAGAGCCACACTTCAACTTGAACATATTACATTCCAGATTTCAAAATGATAAAAGGATTATGAAATATTTCGAGCAGATATTGACAGCTACAAGAATCATTATAGCGAATCCTACAAATAATATACTGGAGATACAATGTCAAGTAAACAGACCCAATATGAATTTCACATCTGAAAAACGAGCAATTAAGACTTTCAGCCATCGAATATCTAGAAGAACGAAGATTTTTTATCATTTCGTTTTTCGTAAAAAAGAAGAATTTTAGTTGTAATGTTTGTACTTTGTGTTTAGATTTTTTATAGACTATTCCTACTACCAGAACCGTATTCATGGAAAGTAAAGGCCATTATAACAGCGACAAAATTGTCTAGTGTAAGGCAATTGACCTTCTCACAAGAGGCCAGGGGTTCAAATCTCACTAGGTACACGTTTTGGGGTGGCCACGGAAGGGTCGGATCCGGTCATGGGGATACCCCGGTTAGGCGGTGTACATTTGAGTCAAACACTCATTCTCCGTGGGTAACCCGAACAGGGAAAAGCTCATCCGTTTACCCTTTTACGTTGTTAACTTTTTGACAATGATATCTATGAATTATCAACCTTTTATCAACATGTTACTAGGCCTTAGCTTTCAAAAACCATTCCAGTCTCAAAAAATTATAAACCAAATGCAAAAAACGAGATTTGCTCCTACCGACTTACAACGCTAACACATGTATAAATTATACAAGCGTACTGTCATTTATGTCTAGAACTAGAATAGTTTTCAAACCTAAAGCCCACAAACAACCCGCAAAAAGCATAACTTAATAAATTAACAAATGAACTAACTATATAACCTCCTCGTATTAAACTAACTTAGTAATCAAGATTCAAGAGTACCATTGTCTGTCAGAAATCTATATCTCAGCGCACTTTTGCTACCTGAGTTAAGTAAAACCTAATTAATGGTGTCTGTTAAAGCTTATTTTTTTGGCTTATGAGCTTTTCTGACTCGGCCTATATATATTTCATAAGCCCATTTTATTCTGGCTTATTTTCCAGCTTATAGGCTTAATTATATAATAATAAAATAATATAAGCTCATAAGTCTTAAAATAAGGGAAAATTTAGGCTTATGAAATATAAGCCGAAATCAAATAAGGTCATAAACCCACAAATAAACTTAAACAAACACCCCAGAAATACAAGCCGAGTGATATAAGCCCAAAAATAAGCGTATACAAACACACCCCTAGTCCCAAACTAGATAATTTGATGGAGATTGCATACTTTACGGATAATAAGCACTTCAAAAGTGGTTAATTCTTTTGGAACTGTAATAAGCAATTACAATAAGTAGTCCCAAATACCCTCCCAAATCAAACCTAAAATCAATAACAAAGCAACGAAAGCATAGATATATAAATAAACACGTAGATTAAATTGAATAACAGAATAATTAATCGAGATTTAATACCTTGTTTTTCAAGTATATGAATTATTAGATCGTTGTTATGTTCTGATTTATTTTACACAACAAGAGTTTATTAACTAGTGATAGACGATTTCTTGAGCAGCAATATAACCCTTTTTCAGATCCGACCCGGCCCAGTTTAATGTGTTTTGGGCTTGGCCCGTAATAACGGTTACCCGGCCCATTAAGTATTTCTCATGTGTTATTGTTAGTTGAACGAGAAAACAATCGAGTAGCTCACTGGGTTATTACTTGCGTGCTTTATGATTTACTTTGTATGTGCTTTAAGTTTTGTCTAATACTAGATAATTAAAAGAGGTAATAACATATTCGAATATTTTGGAACTAGTGGCACAGGGCTTCCGAAATCAACGTGACGGCTCTTTTTGGTAATGAGATGTAGCAGTAATTGTTAGTGCAAAATGTGTGAGGGGTATGGTCTGGAGACTGGAGTAAGGATTGCGTATTGGGCTGCGTAGATGGGCCGCAGATGGGTTAAGTTTGCACTAATCCAAGTAATGAAATGATTCCCTGCACAAATGGAAGTAAACCGTTGGCCTTACCGTGGAGACAGACCCCACGATTAAGCTCTGGCGTGAGAGTAAGTAATCATGTTTGTCAGAGAATATATGTGTATTGGTATGTGTGAGAAAGTCGTACCTTGCAAATTTGTTGAAAGGTTGCCTTTTATAGGCGAGCCAGGTACTAAGGTTTCCTAGTATTTCGCTTATTGTTGCTAGTGGCCAGAGTGGGACCCTTGTCGGTCAAAGGTCCGTAGCTTAATCGTGATTACGGACGAAGATCATCTTCCACGGCCATTGGCTGGTCCGCTAGGTACTGCGGAAGTGTAGCTTAAATGATCTGCGTGCGTTTTTGTGCATCCGGACCGCACCTTACTCCTTGTTGGGCTTGGTGGCGTCTGGTGTACTAATTGTTTGCTTTATTGGGTCGGGGCCCAAATGTGTATAGTACGGTCCAGGCTCATTACGCCTGGTATCCGTATTATACGTCATCAGTAATTATAAAGCGTAAAACAAATATAAAACTTTAATAGATAAATACCTTAATGTTTTATTATGAGCATTTAAAATAATCAAAAAGCTAAAAGCTTGATGCAAGACAAGCTTTGATCTCTACGCTACATAATGCTTCTAAAACTCATTACCAAGCAAAGCTGTTAGACTCAAATATTCTGCTAATAACTAGGTCAAATGCTTAATTGCCGAATGGATATGTGTGATTGTAAATTAAAAATTAGGATGACTATCATGCACCCATACTTCATAAGAACTAATCAAAGTTAACCGAAAAGAGAATTTGAAGTGCCAAATTCCGGACAAAAGTTTCATGCCTCAGGCTCTCGATTTTTCAGTCACATTTCGGCCGCAGATGTTTAATTTTGAATCTTTGTCATTTATGTTTTGTTGCCAATAGTTTACTACTTTCGAGTTTCAACTACATTATGATCTTCTCATTACATATTTACTCATATCTAGGGATGAGCGTTTCGAACCGAATCCCGGAACCGAACCGGAACCGTACCGGTCCCGTACCGAAACGGTACCGAGTCCCGATATACGGTACGGTACCGGGACTACTAAATAAGGCCAAAAAAAATCGGTACCACTAATTCGGTACGGGACCGGTACCAAATCGGGAAATTCCCGAAAAAAAACGGGAAAATCCCGATTTCCCGGTACCGGTACCGACACCGGTACCGGTACCGTTATCCGAATCCCGTTCGGTACGGTACCGGTACCACTAATTATGCTCGGGAAAAAATCGGTACCACTAATTCGGTACAGGATCGGTACGGTACCGGTACCGTGCTCATCCTTACTCATATCTAATTCTCTCTGGCCTTCAAAATATTCATTTACATTTTATCAATTTGACAAAAAGATAGAATAAGAGGTAGTCAAGCAAAGGTACATACATTATGTAAGAGGGCAGAAATCAGTATACTTTTTGCATTAAATTACCCCACAAAAAGAAACCAATGAATAAATTTTCCAAATACAGGGCCTATTTTAGGAACCTGAAAAATGCAGTGTCCTTTTTAAATTTAATATAAATCCAGGGATCATAAATTCATAACTGTGTTAGCTTAATAGTACAAAAAGTTACTAGAATAAATAAAAAGGATGCTGGCTATGGGGTTCGAACCCATGCGCACTTATGTGCAGAAGATCTTAAGTCTTCCCCCTTAACCTCTCGGGCAAACCAGCTTTTTGTTTATATATCTACTTTTTAATTTATTTGTACAAGATTTAGGTAGATTTTCTTATTTTAGAGATTACCTCATTTACACATATTCTTTGTGCCTTTGTAGGTTTGTAGTTTCTAACAAAAAATATTAGGGCTGTAAACGAATCGGACGAACATGAACGGTGCTTTGTTCATATTCGCTTATTTAATTTTAACCGGACAAATAAACGAACACGAACGCTTAAACGGACGAATTTTCTTGTCCATGTTCGTTTATTAGTAAAATGAGTTGTTCATGTTCGTTTATATTTGTTCATTAAGACACTAAACGAACGCTAAACGTACATAAACGATCGGACATAAATGAAAATAGACAAACAAACATAAACTTTATTGAATTATGCACAATATATTGTTTTTTAAATGTTGTTTTATTTAAACAAACCAATTTTAAAAGGGAAAATTTCAAATTTGCACCTAAAATCGAATTTAGAATCACATCTGAGTCAATTTTTACAAAAGTTCCAATTTTGGTCATGTGCGACCTGTGCTACTGTGCTACCCACTTAAAATTGTGACACGTGTCCAGTTTGATTTGATATTTTGTCTTTTATTAAATGTATTAAAAGACTAAAATACCCTCTTTTAAGTGTGTAACACGTGTCCATTAAATGTGCTACTGTGCTACCATTAAATGTGCGACTGTGCTACCATGTTGCCGGCAATATTTTCCGGCTAACTTTTTTTTTTTTCCAGTTTCCGGCTAACTCTTTTTTTTTTTTCTTTTTTCTTTTTTTCCTAAATAACAAGGCATAAGGTGCTCAAACATCCAATCTATCCTAAAGCCATATCCTAACTCCAAAATCCATATCAGAAAAAAAATAAAAAGAAAAGGAAGAAAATCAACTTAAATGCTCCAATCTAAATCCTATCACCATAGAAACAAACTGTCAACCTCCAATCTAAATCCTATCAACACAGTAACACACGACTCAAATGCTAAAAGGAAGAACAATCAAACGAATCTCAGTTTTCTCTTTGAAGTGGGTTTTGGTGATGGTGGGATCTGGGTGGTTGGATTGGGTGTGTGAAGTTGATGTTCTTCGATCTTGAATTCTTGATGTTCTTCCTCTTGATGTTTTTTACTTTAGCCAAGAAAAATGTTTCCAATGTGGTCAAGTAAGCCACCTGGCTGCTGAGTGTCGTGGTGGTGTGAATGGGAAGCCAGATCGAAGAGGAAGAACATCAACTTCACCACAGCGCGTGATGTTATAGATCTTGAAGAGGAGGATGCTGGGAGTGTTTTGGTGGTAGCGGTGTGGTGATGTGGGTGGCGGTGTGCGGCGGTGAGTGGTGGCAGAGATGGTGTAGGCGTGGTGGTCGAGAACGATCAACAGATCTGGTGGTGTGAGTTCAAGCAAGGAGCAACGGATTTTGTAGCAGATCTGGTGGCCGGAATTTTTTGGATCCGGTGGCCGGAATTTTTGAGAGAGAAAGAGGTGTGTGAGTGGTGAGAGAATGAGTGGTGAGAGAATAGTGGTGAGAGAATGTGTTTATAAAGACAAGGGTGATATAGTCTTTTTGTACTTTTAATAAGAAGACAAGATATCAAATCAACTGGACACGTGTCACAAATCTAACTGGGTAGCACAGTAGCACAGGTCGCACATGACCAAAATTGGAACTTGTATAAAAATTGACTCAGATGTGATTCTAAATCCGATTTTAGGCGCAAATTTGGAATTTTCCCATTTTAAAATTACACAATTAAAAGATATTATATACGAACATAAATAAATAAATGAACATAAACAAACATTAACGAACGCATAATCGGACGTTCACGACCATAAATGAACGGACACGACTTTTGTTCATGTTCGTTCATTTAACTAAACGAACGTAAAATATTGTTCATGTTTGTTCATTTAATAAATAAACGAACATAAACGAACTTTTTACCGAACGGTTCATGAAATGTTCACCGAACGTTCAGTTCGTTTACAGCCATAAAAAAGTATAGATATAAGAATGAAGCTTGAATAACAGAAAGTACGTTTTTATCTATATTAAAGGCTCATAATAACAACTTTTTTTTTTTTTTTTCCTCTCTGAACAATAAGTTAAAATGCAATGATCTTATAGAAGAACATGTTACAAGTTCATCTAACTTAATTATCTTATGTAACTGACTTCGTATCGAAAATAGAAATTGGAGGTGGTCGAGAAACTTGATATCCAAAATCCATTTATGATTATATGAATGCATGCCAAATAGTAATCACATTAACCGATTAACCAAAACGTTATACATGCAAATTCATGATTCTAAAGCGCAAAAACTATGAACCTACGGAATAAAACAACAAACATGAGATGCTAAGAAGGTAAGTATATGTATATGTGATGACTAAGAATTTTGATTTTACATCTTTTTTGCTAAAGCCATAAATCTCCAAATTTTGTTGCAACTTTTGACCCAAGAACCATTTGAAAAGATGGAAATAAATCTCATGGGAATAGTGTGGATCGTGTTTTAATCATAAACTTTCATGTGGGATCACATGAATTTGATGATCAAACCCTACCATTATTTATGATGTATCTACTCAAATACTGTAGTTGAGTTTATTCTTTCTATAAAATTGGAAAACATAACTAAATGAATCTAAAATCTTAACATGTCAAGTAATAGTATATCTCTAATTATTTATTGAATACAAGTAATACTCTAATTACATGACATAATTTATGGACTTGTAAATTGACTAAATGTCAAGTAATATGTCTCTATTTTTTTTCTACAAATTAAGCTTATACATAGTTTGTTTCTTTGTAACTTGAATCCATTAACCGCTAAACATGGGTTGGTCCCAAAGTCCCACACTTCAAACCTTAAAAAGATCTATATACATCAAAATGGATTTAGTATTAAAAGGGACATGTATTTAAATATACCATTATATATACTAAAAGCAATAAATATTATATATAGATAAAAATAGTAAGATACCAAAATTACTTAATACTAACATAACAAACCGACCAAACTCTCAACTTACCTCAACTTACCACACCGGTGAACCAACTAACTCACTTATTACTACACTATGTCCAAGAGATATTATAAATGAAAATCAGACATAGTAAGATACAACTCGTACCACCAAAACCACTAAACACAATGACACAAAACCTACAATCTCACCACCCGAGCACTTCACGAAGCTCACAATCCTCACAATGACACAAAACCTATATATAATGCAATTATTGAATGTGTATATGTTTTAAAGCGTATAAAAACAAATTTACTCAAGTTAAAAACATGGTCAAATTATGAAAATTCAAATAAAAGTGAAGTGTAATATTTGGTGTCGGTTCATAAGTCAACAGGACTGGTTGGTAAACAAGGATAATAACAATGATTTATGTTTTTCGACTAGAATCATTAGTGTAATTCAAAATAAGTGAACTAGTTGAGTTTTTTTTTTTTTTTTTTAATATAACAGTAATAATATGATGTATCATGCATTCATGCTATGTCTCGATGTGCTGTGTCTTTTCTGTGATGGATTGATTGATTTGGATGTCAAATTGTTAACCACAACTTTTTTTTTGCATATTGTCATCATATTTGTGGAGGTAAACACAACTTAATTAGTGTTCTAATTATTACATATGAGCAGCGGCGGAACCAGGAACTAATTTCAGGGGTAGCGAAAAAAAAAAAAAGTTAACCATAATTTTTTTTAACCGTACATTTAAATAATTAAAAAAACGCAATAATAGAATAAGTTAAACAAATACCTAATAGATCTCAGAACTCTCCTCTTCGGTCTTTCATAGCTAGAAAATGAACCCTTACATCTTCATTCATCAACATTATTAGAACCAACATCATCCTCTTGAAATTTTCTTTTAAAAAAATTGCCAATATGCACTTGTTTTTTCATGTTTCAACTATCGAAAATCAAGTCTGAAGTCCCTAATACAAAAAGATTACCAATCTTTTGTTCATGTTCGTTCATTTAACTAAACGAACGTAAAATATTGTTCATGTTTGTTCATTTAATAAATAAACGAACATAAACGAACTTTTTACCGAACGGTTCATGAAATGTTCACCGAACGTTCAGTTCGTTTACAGCCATAAAAAAGTATAGATATAAGAATGAAGCTTGAATAACAGAAAGTACGTTTTTATCTATATTAAAGGCTCATAATAACAACTTTTTTTTTTTTTTTTCCTCTCTGAACAATAAGTTAAAATGCAATGATCTTATAGAAGAACATGTTACAAGTTCATCTAACTTAATTATCTTATGTAACTGACTTCGTATCGAAAATAGAAATTGGAGGTGGTCGAGAAACTTGATATCCAAAATCCATTTATGATTATATGAATGCATGCCAAATAGTAATCACATTAACCGATTAACCAAAACGTTATACATGCAAATTCATGATTCTAAAGCGCAAAAACTATGAACCTACGGAATAAAACAACAAACATGAGATGCTAAGAAGGTAAGTATATGTATATGTGATGACTAAGAATTTTGATTTTACATCTTTTTTGCTAAAGCCATAAATCTCCAAATTTTGTTGCAACTTTTGACCCAAGAACCATTTGAAAAGATGGAAATAAATCTCATGGGAATAGTGTGGATCGTGTTTTAATCATAAACTTTCATGTGGGATCACATGAATTTGATGATCAAACCCTACCATTATTTATGATGTATCTACTCAAATACTGTAGTTGAGTTTATTCTTTCTATAAAATTGGAAAACATAACTAAATGAATCTAAAATCTTAACATGTCAAGTAATAGTATATCTCTAATTATTTATTGAATACAAGTAATACTCTAATTACATGACATAATTTATGGACTTGTAAATTGACTAAATGTCAAGTAATATGTCTCTATTTTTTTTCTACAAATTAAGCTTATACATAGTTTGTTTCTTTGTAACTTGAATCCATTAACCGCTAAACATGGGTTGGTCCCAAAGTCCCACACTTCAAACCTTAAAAAGATCTATATACATCAAAATGGATTTAGTATTAAAAGGGACATGTATTTAAATATACCATTATATATACTAAAAGCAATAAATATTATATATAGATAAAAATAGTAAGATACCAAAATTACTTAATACTAACATAACAAACCGACCAAACTCTCAACTTACCTCAACTTACCACACCGGTGAACCAACTAACTCACTTATTACTACACTATGTCCAAGAGATATTATAAATGAAAATCAGACATAGTAAGATACAACTCGTACCACCAAAACCACTAAACACAATGACACAAAACCTACAATCTCACCACCCGAGCACTTCACGAAGCTCACAATCCTCACAATGACACAAAACCTATATATAATGCAATTATTGAATGTGTATATGTTTTAAAGCGTATAAAAACAAATTTACTCAAGTTAAAAACATGGTCAAATTATGAAAATTCAAATAAAAGTGAAGTGTAATATTTGGTGTCGGTTCATAAGTCAACAGGACTGGTTGGTAAACAAGGATAATAACAATGATTTATGTTTTTCGACTAGAATCATTAGTGTAATTCAAAATAAGTGAACTAGTTGAGTTTTTTTTTTTTTTTTTAATATAACAGTAATAATATGATGTATCATGCATTCATGCTATGTCTCGATGTGCTGTGTCTTTTCTGTGATGGATTGATTGATTTGGATGTCAAATTGTTAACCACAACTTTTTTTTTGCATATTGTCATCATATTTGTGGAGGTAAACACAACTTAATTAGTGTTCTAATTATTACATATGAGCAGCGGCGGAACCAGGAACTAATTTCAGGGGTAGCGAAAAAAAAAAAAAGTTAACCATAATTTTTTTTAACCGTACATTTAAATAATTAAAAAAACGCAATAATAGAATAAGTTAAACAAATACCTAATAGATCTCAGAACTCTCCTCTTCGGTCTTTCATAGCTAGAAAATGAACCATTACATCTTCATTC
>LBNU01031365.1:193821-230571 GCA_014162995.1 Artemisia annua | reverse complement strand
AAAAAAAAAAAAAAAAAAAGAAAAAAAAAAAGAAGAAGTAGGAAATGAAGTTTTTTGAGCAAGTAGGAAATGAAGTTAAGTTTAGATATAATCAAATCGTATGAAAATATTTTTAATGATATTGAAAAAAGTTCATGACATACTACTCTTATTTAAATGAGACATAGGCATAGTCACAATATATATATTTTAAGAAAACTTACTCAAAAATTGACAAAACTATCATCTACGCATGTATTTCGGTTTTAAAAGCAATATTCTTGTTTGAACTAACAAGCAATTTATAGTTTTTATTATTTAAAAAAAAACTATAGCTTTTAATGCTATAAGTAACTTTTCTTTTTAGTTTTGAATTTTTAAATAAATAATTAGAACACTCAAAATTCATGTCTATTTTTTATTTTATTTTTTAATTCTGTGTCATTAGCTAATTGGATTTTTACTAAAGTCGAGCGTCATATTACAACAAATCAAATCATGACAAACAGATTTATACATAAAACTATGCACGAATTTAATCATCCTAATCCTATATATTTTTTAGTTTTGTATTTTGTAATGTAATGTGACAAGTCTATTTATGTATATTTACGCACCAATTTTTAATTTTATAATGTGACAAGTCTATTTATGTATATTTACATGTCGATTGTGATTACCTTCGCATGTCAAGTTACACCTCTAAGGCTATGTTTGGCAAAAGTAGCTGTGAGCAGTAGCAGTAAGAAGTAGCTGTGAGCTGTGAGCTGTAGCTGTAGCTGTGAGCAGTAGCCACAGCTCACTGCTCACCGCTCACAGCTTCATAAAGAAGCATTAGAAAAATGAGCTTTCCTAAAAAATAGCAAAGCTCACAGCTCTTATGCCAAACGAACACTAAAAATAAAAAAGCTCATTGCTCGCCGCTCATCGCCTCAAAAAACTCAAAAAAGCTTTGCGCCAAACATAGCCTAACTCTCTAAGCTTCAACTTTATATCAAAAGTAAGTTTAATAATACACGTTAATGTGAAACAAGAAGGGCACCTGAAACTTAAAACTTACTCCGTATATCTTAAAAGTAACTTATTCGGAAAAACTGACACAATTTTTTATAACTCTGATGTGATCAGGTCATTTGTATCATAAAAAATAATTTTATGATAAAAATGACGTTAAGAAAACAAAAACCTATATTAATAAAAAAAAAAAAAAAAAAAAAAAATCCTTTTAACTCCAAAAATCAAATATAAAATAATTACTATATCTTGTTACACAAATATTCTCTCCTGTCTCAAATTATAAGTCCATTTTTATATTTCTGGTTGTCCAAAGTGGACTTATAATTTATGACGGAGGGAGTAGTAATCTATTATTAATATATTCGATATATATTCCATCTCCAATTTAAAAATATCCCCCATTAAAAACTTAACTTAAAGCCACCCTCCTCCTTCACAGTCATTATCTTCCTACACCTTTTAAAATCTGTTTATATTTCCATTTAGTCCCACTCAAATCCATAAAGGTCTATAAAATGGTTAATATTTCCATATCAATAATACCTTTATAATTTTTTCACTTTAATTCTTCGTTTGATGAAGTTTCAATGTTTATTCAGGTAATAAGTTTTATGCAAAATAAACCCACATATATTTTCATGATATTAGTACTAATTTGATAATTAATGGGTTTAATTATATAATTTTTTTAATGGAAATTAACAAAATTTGTTTCTGGGTTATTTTTGTTTGATGATTTTGCAAATGGGTTTATGGTGATTTCATTTTTTATGTAATTTTGCATCTGGGCTGATGTTAATAATTTTTTTTAAGGAGTGGTTATTTTTTCATGTAATTTATTGGTCAAAATTATGAAAATGAGTTGCTGTTAAATTATTTGTCATGTGAATTACTGATCAAAATTTCTGTTTTGGTTAATTTTATTGTTGTTGTTGTTGTTGATGTGAAATGAAGACAAAAAATTTAAATTTATTGTGTTTGTTGTTTTTCATTGGCTATTTGGCTGATGTATTTATTTGTTTAAGAAATTTCATTAACAAACATTTTTTTTTTCCTGTTAATGTTGTCATTTTCATGAGTTTGACTGAATTTTATGGTACACATGATGCTAGATTATTTAATGAGCTGTTGATGAGCTGAGATGACGAGTTATTAGAAATGCAGCTGTTGTCTGATGTTGATGATTTTTCAGGTTATTTGAAGGTGAAGTAAAATCATATTTTGGTGAATGTCAACCATGGAAAATAACGAGATTGAAGAGAATTTGTTTGCTCTAGGGGAGCCAAAGGTAAATTTAGGTTACTGCGTATCAATTTCGTTTAATGATCGTCTATCTGAAAATATCTATGTACATTGAAGAGTATGCGATAATTGTTTTGGCTGTTTGTTATTTATGTGTCATGAAATCTATATGACGAAGGTGACATTTTGATGATCCTCAAAATGATCCTATAATTAGCGCTTAGGAATCATGTGGTGGCGTTACATATTCACCGGAAATAAATTATTTGTGGTTTGATCCTTGCCGGTTTTTATCTTCTCTTTGACCCTTTTTGTTTTGTTTATTTCTCGAGCTTCTAGGTTTTGCATGATCCTATTCAAAATGGGAAAGTCCTATACACAAAAGTCGTGCATATCCTGAAAAAAAAGTTTAAAAATTCTGGATTAAGTAATATTGCATTCAGATTACGCTCGCACACTCAAGATTTATTTATATTCTTTAGTCAATGTTGTTTGTGCATGTTGTGTATACTCATTTGCCACTAAGTGTGATGTACGTCTATCTAATGAACTGAGTAAATCTGTGTGTTATGAGCGTTATGATTGTTGGTTTGTAAGACTAACAAAGGTTATTATTGTAGCTACATGGAGAAATGTGCAAGACGCTCTCTTTAATATATGTCAGAGTATTGAGTGTTTTCCCTGAGCTAGAAAACGCTCGCCCGCGTAGCACTTCAGGGATTCAAGCCTTGTGTGCTTTGCATATAGCGTTAGAGAAAACAAAGACGGTTCTCCAACATTGTGCTGAATGTAGCAAAATTTACTTGGTAACGTCTATAATCTCCTCATCTATATTATAGCCCTTTTCACTACGATTTCATCCAAAATTACCTATTTTTCGATTAATAACCGTTACAAGGATATCAACAAATGATATATTACATTTGCAGGCTATAACAGGAGATTCAGTTGTTTTGAAGTTTGAGAAGGCAAGATTGGCTCTCGAAGATGGTCTGAGGAGGGTTGAAGATATAGTTCCACAGACAATAGGTTGTCAGGTATTATAAACAGATAGCTTTGTCTAGTTATTTTCGAACTTTTAAACCATGGTCTCTTTGCTCTACCCCAAGAGTCTGCTCCTTTATGATTGGGAGGTCATGGGTCAGAGTCACATATAAGACCTCTTTGTTGAAATATTGGTGGGTCCGGTAATGGGTCAAAATGGGTTACTTGGGTTGTCCAAAAACACCTTTTTTTTTCCTCAATATATAATTGAAGCAAATTAGGAAGGTTGTATACACTTAACTAGTTTCAACCCATTTGACCTATTTGGGACCAATAGACCTGTTCTTCTTAAGCTATTTTACTGGTGGCAAATGGATGGGTCGGTTAATGGGTCAAAACAAGATCTCCTTGAAACACGCCATTTGGTTGACCCAAGATCGCTTCCTTGTCCATAATTTTCATAAAATACACAAAAATAATAATAATCGAATCTTTGTGTTAAGTGATTTAAGGGGTTGTATGAACTCTGGCGACTTCCAACCTGTTTGACCCATTCACTGATAAATTGCTATTGCCACATTTAAAATATACTGTTTCTCTCCACGTGTTATAAGACCGGCTAACAATGACTTTCCATATCCCAGATAGCCGATATTCTACATGAACTCGAAGGAATAGAATTTTCACTTGATCCAATAGAAAAGCAAATAGGTGACGAGATTATAGGACTACTTCAGCAAGGCAAAAACTTTAACAGCAACAACAATGAAAATAACGAATTAGAAACTTTCCACCAAGCTGCATCTAAGCTCGGGATCACATCTTCAAGAGCCGCTCTTCGTGAAAGAAGGGCTCTAAAAAAGCTCATTGAAAAAGCCCGAATCGAAGAAGACAAAAGAAAAGAATCGATCGTTGCATATCTTTTACACCTCATGAGAAAATACTCGAAATTATTCCGAAGTGATTTCTCAGACGATAACGACTCACAAGGTTCAACACCGTGTTCACCTACATTACACGGGTCGCCGTTTGAAGTTTTATCCGGCACCCATGCTTTTGAGAGACAACTATCAAAACTAAACTCGTTTAATTTCAAACCAAATTTTAGACGCTTTTCAGGGCAAGTACCGGTTTCGATCCCGCCCGAAGAATTACGGTGCCCAATTTCGTTACAGCTAATGTATGATCCGGTCATAATTGCATCCGGGCAGACGTATGAGCGAATTTGTATCGAGAAATGGTTTAGCGACGGGCATAACACGTGCCCGAAAAGTCAACAGCAGTTGGCTCATATAGGTTTGACTCCTAATTATTGCGTCAAAGGTCTTGTTGCCAGCTGGTGCGAACAAAACGGCGTTATGGTTCCCGATGGCCCACCAGAGTCACTCGATTTAAACTACTGGCGGTTATCGTTGTCCGAAAGTGAATCGGTGAATTCGAAGTCGCTCGAAAGTATTGGCTCGTTTAAGTACAAGGGTATGAATATGAAGGTGGCCCCGTTGCCGTTGGAAGAGAGTGATATTATCGAGGAGAATGAAGGTGATGAAATCGAGGGCGAGGTTGATCACGAGGGTAATGTGTTCGAGATGTATGATGAATTTTTGATGGTTTTGCAGACGGAGGATAATTTGAGGAAAAAATGTCGGGTGGTTGAGAAAATACGACGGTTGTTGAAAGATGATGAAGAGGCTCGGATTTATATGGGTGCAAATGGTTTTGTTGAACTGTTGTTAAGGTTTTTGGAGTGCGGTTTGTGTGAAGAAGATGAGTTTGCTCAAGAAAGTGGAGCTATGGCTCTGTTTAACCTTGCGGTTAATAATAACAGGTACGTTTTATTTCATTTGTGGTTATTTAAATTTATGTTGGTTTATGGCAATTTTGACTTCATCTGTAAATGTAAATAATTGATAGAAGACCCATATTAAACCGTCAAGTATTTTTAGCCCAACCGATTGCCTATTTTGCCAACTCTACTCAAGGTTGTTTCCTAAAAACTGTCGCCAGTTGTAGAGTTTGTGACTGAATCATGCTTTATTAATGGTGGCAGTCTCGGCCCATTGATTTGGTTGAATTCTGGTCAAACGGGTATAACGAAACATGTAAAAAGGAAACAGAAAATGGGTTGAGTGGATGAGAAGGGTGGAAATTTGCCAAAAATATTATTTTGCAACCTGGCTTCACCTGACCACATCCAACATTAACTCGTTTTTTATTTTATTTTTATTTATTTATTTATTTTTATTTCAGGAACAAGGAAATGATGTTATCAGCCGGTATACTTTCTTTACTAGTACAAATGATCCAAGGTTCCAAATCGGTCAATGCAGCTATAGCCCTATATCTAAACCTTTCATGTTTAGATCAAGCCAAACCCATCGTAGGTTCAAGCGAAGCTGTCCCGTTCCTAATCGAAGTCCTTCATGGGAACTTCGATTCACAATGCAAAACTGACTCACTTCACACTCTCTACCACCTTTCAACTTACCATTCTAACATCCCGAGACTCATCTCGTGTGGGACCATAACCGCCCTTCAACCATTTCTAACTGATTCAGATAACAACTCATGGACCGAGAAAGCCATAGCTGTGTTAATAAACTTATCCGTGACTAATTCCGGCCGTGACGAGATCATAGCGTGTCCCGGTTTAGTTACCGGGCTATCTATGTTACTTGATATGGGTGAACCCGAGGTGCAAGAACAAGCCGCAGCTTGTTTACTGATTTTGTGTACGGGAAGTGATAAGTGTTGTGAAATGGTGCTTCAAGAAGGTGTGATACCTTCTTTAGTGTCGATATCGGTTAATGGGACAATGAGAGGGAAACAAAAGGCTCAGAAGCTGTTGATGGTTTTCCGAGAGCAACGACAACGGGACCCGCCTGTCGTGGCTCAGGTCGGAGTACAACGTTGTGAAGGTGGTGAAGAGGTGAAACCGGTGTTAAGTAAGTCGACATCGAGACGAAAAATGGGCAGGGCTTGGAGTTTTTGGAGGAAAAACAAGAGTTTTTCAGTGTATCAATGTTAGATTGTTGATACTCATGGGTTAAATTTGTAAAAATGAAATTTTCTATAGTTTTTATTTTATCTTTAATATTTTTGGTAATTTCTTTGTAGTTTTTATAATCAGAAAAAGAGATGTACAGCTTTTGAAATCAAAGAATTTTGTCTCTTTTGACCTATTTCTAGACATGCTTGATTAGGTTACTGATTTTACAACATACATTTAGCTACACACACATAATCATGACCAAATCATCCCATATTGTAAATGTTATTCACTAAAATCTCTTATGTTTCAATGAAAATAACAAAACAAAATCAACTTATCTGAACTAGTAAACTACGATTACGATTTCAAGTTGATTAAGGTGATGTGGTCGATAGGGCTCGTGGTGACATATGCCAGCCCGCTTCAAAAAGCTCGAATATAGGATCATCAGACTGAAGCAATTCATTGTTGCTGCTACTCGGATCATCGGATTGTAAGATGTCGGTGTTACTGCTACTAGTAGCTCGTGCGCTATAAAGATTTTCAACGCTAAAATCTTCTATACTGAGATGTTCTTTGATATCATCGTCATCACTCTCTTCGATGTCCTTCTCGTCAATTTCCTTTAGTTCTTTGTGACTAACATTGAGCATTCTCTCGATGTTATACTCTTCCGGTTTCACCAAGTTTCCATATTCATAGGACTTTTCAGGCTCTACTCTGTAACCATGACACGTGATATCAATCACAATTTCTCTCTCGTCTTTCTTGAAAAAACGTTCAAGAAATGGTACCCGTTGCATAAATGTTGGGAAGTCATGGTCGATAAAATCATCAAATTTTACAGGCAAAGATTCCGAGACTTTGACAATGTCATCAATTTTGTTAAACAAACGCTTTGATGAAGGGAAAAGGGTCTCGATTAGATATTCCATAATCAAGATATGATCATCAAAAAACGAGAGGATTGATAGCCATTGTTGTTTAATCACATGTAGCATTTTCGCCCTTTTCTCTTTTCGGAATGTGGAAATATGCATTCTTTGCATCACATTTTGGAGAATTGTTATGAATAATACTCCAAAAGTGAACAACACACGACGCCTTTGAGGGGTCATTGTGGTTTTGGGAGTCGGCTTAGATATAGCCGACGAGAAGTTGTTAAATGCTAAGAAATGTGTTCGTATAGAAATGGAAACGAGACCCATAAAATTAATTGACGAAATGAATCCATTGATGAACTAAACATTTTGTTGTCGATAAAGACATCGAGGAAGACATGGTTTGTTACAAAAAAGCTTAATTAATGTCGAAAAACTAGGTGCAAGTTGACAAGGGGAGATTGAGATTAATCTGTTAGTCATGTTTTAGCCTATAGATTCGGACAATGTTATAAGCCGAAGATTAAGAATGAGACATGTTTTATGTACACTTATTCATTTTTTGCTAAAACTTTATGGTCAAATACTCTCCTATTAAATGGGATCTACTGAATTAAAACTTTCCTATCGGTTACAAAAGTTGAGTTGTATATGCAAACATTGATGGCTTAATATATTTGCCTTTTAAAAAAAAAGTTGTATATGCTAAACAAGGATTTTATAAAGTCAAGTCAATCGCGAGTTTGTATACTCACCCAATAACAGAAGTATAAAATAAAAATTAGTCGCATTTGTCTTGACAAAAGTAAAATACAACCCCTCAAATGTGTGATACAAAGTTTTGACAAGTGATAGACCAGTCCCATATGAAAAGACTTTAGTGAGTAAATATGATATTTGATTGGTGGAGAGTATAGTTAGTAGGATTTCCTAAAACTTTGTGTATTTTAAAAGTACACAATTATTTTGAGACGAAAGGAGTATATGGCTTATAAGCTTGAGTTTATATGCTTATTTGCGTGGCTTAGAGAGAGCTAACGGGAAGTTGTTAAATGCTAAGAAATGTGTTCGTATGGAAATGAAAACGAGGCCCATAAAATTATTTGAGGACATGAAGACATTGAGAAACTAGACGGCTTGTTGTCCCATAAAGATATCCAGGAAGACATGGGTTGTTAAAAAAAAGTTCGATTACTGTCAAAAAATTAGGTCCAGATTGACAAGGAGAGACCGAGATTAATCTTTTACTACGTAGTTATGCTTTTAGTCTATAGTTTCGGACAATGTTACAAGCCCGAATACTAGGAATTATATAAACTTTATGTACACTAATTTCTTTATCCAGAACTTTGTGGTCATATACTCTCCTGTTAAATGTAATCCTGAAAGTTTGCTTACTCACTCTAGCATGAATATTTGTTACGTTTTTCTTGACAAAATCCCAATACACGCCCTTGAATGCGTGATACAATGTTTTGACAAGTAATGACCAGTCCCACATGGAACAAAGATAAGTTTATAAAAACTTTTGCATAGTTATATACTACTGTGTGTTGGGCTTAGATATGTTAGTGTGGATATTATGTTATTGGGTTACGGATGTTTAAATCTGTTTGAGCACAGACTTGGAGATACGTATCCTCATAACTTATATAAACTCAAAACTTTTTGTCAAAATTTTAAAGAGTATGTCTTCGGTGTTTGTTCTAGCTTATTAGCTTAAAAATAAATATAAACACATTTGATAAACTCATTTGGTTCGTTTATTTTAAAGAGTATGTTCCAATATATGTTGCCTTTCTATAAAAAAAAAATAATAATAATAATAATTAAAGAGTATGTTTTCGGTGTTTGTTCAAGCTTATTAGCTTAAAAGTAAAATATAAACACATTTTGTTCGTTTGGTAGGACGAAATGAAATGTCAAATGAATGGAATAAACGACGTCATGGAATAAATGACGTAATGTAATGATTTATTACCGTTATTACTTAATGATATACTTTTTTGTAATTTTAATACCATTACAAGATGGAATGAAAAAAAAAAAAAAAAAGAAAAGAAAGAAAGAGACCCTTAAGGAATGAAAATAGTAGTTTTTGTTCAAGCTTATTTAGCTTATTAGCTCAATAGGTTATTTAACCAAAATAATAAATAAATAAATAAATAAATAAATAGATAAGTTCAATAAAATGTTTAATTAAACTTATTTATTTGGTTTATCAGTTTATATAGCAAAAACAAGTCTTTTACTTAATTGGTTTATCAGATTATAAGCTTGAGTTTATATGCTTATTTCGAGAGTTTCTATAAGCTTTTTTGTGTGGCTTATTGTGAAATGCTTGGATTTTCTTTAACTTTTTAGTTATTTTATACCAGTTCAAATACTTTTTAGCTTATAATCACTAATTAATGCAAACACTGACTAAAATTACAAGCAATAAACTAGATAATAAGCTTAAATCCAATAAAATAAGCTTTATATTATCATTGCGTAAGTTTATATATATTGAGTTTTTAAATTTTGTTTTAGTTCTTTTTGCTAATTTATATCTTATTATGTACACGATGATGATGATGATGATGATGATGATTAGTGAAAAATGTAGACGAATTGTGTTTTGCTGTAAACTTTTAGCGGACTGTATCGAATAATTTTGTGTCAAACAACTCTTAGGTGAAATGAAATATAAACCGTAAGTCAAACAAAAGATTCGCGAGAAACAAATAAACCGATCATATGGAATTTGATTCTGTGGTCACTCCACTTTCAACATTCCAATACAATCATCATCACACATGTAAAATACTCCATTCCGATATTAAAATTCATGATTAGTACAATCAAGACATTTGAAGTTGTTATATCCATGTCAAAATCTAGAAAACTTTTGTTGGGTATCGATTTTCGTGTGATTAGTATGTGCTGTTCTATCCAATATGTGTGCGTCGAATGTGTTTAGTATGTTCTTATTGGAGTTGTATATATGTTAATGAATGGTTACTTTTTATGTAAACAGGCATAACTGGTGACGGAAGATGCTTGTTTCGTTCTGTGGTGCATGGTGCTTGTTTGAGATCAGGACGGT
The DNA here is from genome assembly GCA_014162995.1 of Artemisia annua. NCBI lineage: Eukaryota > Viridiplantae > Streptophyta > Magnoliopsida > Asterales > Asteraceae > Artemisia > Artemisia annua. The sequence goes on along the minus strand of LBNU01031365.1, from coordinate 220,391 downwards.
CTATCCCAAATGAAAATGTTACTAAGGAACTTGCTGATGATCTCAGAACCAAGGTATTATATAACTACATCTTCACGTTTTAAGTTTGAGATAACCCGTTTATAATGTTTGGATACAACAAAATGATTATATTTAGGGAACTGTCTTTGTTCCAAGGGACTAATTTCTTAATTATAGCGTAAAATAATTAATAACCAGATGGGTCATTTCAAGACTCAAAATTACGGAGTATTATAAAGGATACCCGAAATTAATGGTTTAATTATCAAAACAGATGAAAGCTAGACAACAGAATGATATTCTGTGATATTTTCATTTATAATTATCTAACTATATAGGATCAGTTTACGATTATCTTGCAACAAAACCGATTCTGATCATCTCATTACTTTGGGGTCTTACTAATGTTGTTGCTTTTAATGAAACTATACATCAACGTACCTGATAGGTTGTGAATGAGTTGATCAAGAGACGATCTGAAACTGAAGGGTAAGGTGAACCTTTGTATAATAGTTAATGTTCTCATCCGTTAAATAGTACAAATGAAAAACAATTTAATCCGATTTTTACCACATCTTGCAAATGAATGAGCAGACAATGTTTTTCAGGTTCCTTGCAGGTAGTTTCGAGACTTATGTCTCACATATGAAGCGGTCACATGTGTGGGGTGGTGAACCGGAACTACTTATGTCCTCACATGTCCTTAAGTACGCTATTACAGACTATTAATACTTCTAGGATGTGTTTTCTGAAGCTTCTCGGCTTCATTTTTTACATTTGATCCTCTGTTTGCAGGGTGCCTATAACTGTTTATATGCGGGATAAGAAGTCTAATTATATCAAAGTGGTAGCGGAATATGGACAAGAGTATGGAAAGGAAAACCCGGTCAGTGTTCTTTATCATGCTTATGGACACTATGATCTCTTGAAGAGTCCTCTACCGTCACTCTAGACCTTGTTTGGGTACGTCTTTGTGTGTATGTTTACGTTTTAGAATAAGTATAAACCAGACACAAAACGGTCTTCTGCAAATGCTTAAATTTCAAAAATATTAGATCAGTACACAATATTCTGCCAGTAACAAATATTAATTTTAAAGTCAGCTCGAAGAAATTTGTTTCAACGACTATTTAACCTTGCACATCATTTTATTATTTAAAAAAAATAAAAAATAAAAAAAAAATCTATATGTCTTTTTTTTTTTTTTTTTTTTTTTTTTTTTTTTTTTTTTTTTTTTATTTAAAAAAACCGAACCAATCTAGTTACACAAGTAATCTTACCATTCTTCGGTAGTTGCGTTTCAGGTACAGAATGAAGCAATCTTTGCTCGAACATTCAAACTAGTATTCAGAGAAGCGTGACACGATACATTTAATATATGAGCGAAAGCTAATTATGATCATGATCATGTCCATCCTTGATGTGTATTGAAGTTTCTGTATCTAGTGAATATTGTTCACCCTCACATATTTGCTACTCATTTCGAATTGAATATGTATTCTTCTACAAATACACTTGTAATCGTTACTCGATCATTACTAGTTAACAATATTATTTCTTAAGAACATTATCCAGTCGATTTTTTGAGTATTTTTATTATACTTTTGCCCACGACCTATGTTTTATAAATTATTTATAAAGTCAAATTTCATAAATAGTTCAAGACTTGGTCATTTGGTCGGTTCTGCTCTATTATCTATTATTTTTAGTCCTTAGAAAATAAAACAAAACAAAAAATCTATTTTGAGCATTAAAAATTAATGAAACGAAATAAAAGCCGGCACAATCCGGCAATCATGTAACGCCAATGTCTTTGTTCACCGTTTTTTCACTTAAAAACGATACTCTTTACTATTTAAACAAATATTACTACTTCGTCAAATAAAAAATGTTTGTCATTATTATATACTCTGTATAATTATGTATTAAGATACTTACGCATCCACTAATATTGTAGTTTCATCAAAAATGTTTAAAACCTATATAAAACTTTATCTTTTATTTTAACAATAGTGATCATTTATTTCATGTACATGTGAGATGAAGAGGTTTATATTCTTGAACCTCTTCATAATTTAATGCATGTGTTATATGAATCATTTGAAGAGTTGCAAAAAGTTTATACATTTTAACATAGGTTTATAACATCAAAAGGTTTATAAATGATTATACAAGTTTATAGACTTATATATACCTTTAATAACATTACCTGTATTATACTAATTAAAGCAAGTCATATGAGTAAGCATGTGTTATGAAATTTCGTTCAAGTATATAATAAATAATAAAAATACTCCTCAATATTTTTTTTGTAGACTTAACGCCTTGATGATGAAAAAATGTTATTATTTTTTTTAGTATATATAATTTCACAAACGAATGGAATACAATAATAGTAGCAATTAGCAACTATATGAGTTCTCGCTAACAAGTTATTGAAAATATAAAAAACTAGTAACAAGAGTATTTAATTTAAGCAAAAACGGTTAAGGATATGGGTTATATATAAAGCAACATACATGAAAAATGTCCTACAATAATAACGCCCCTAGGCTTTAACAACCATCAGAAAACATGACAGTGTACAACGCAGGCGAATATCTAACCATGAAGCAAGTATTTCCGGTAGAAGATTACCAAGACGAAATCTCACAACGTCTCGTTGAAGCTGCACATGTGAACAATAATAAAGTCGCGTTTGAATGCTTGGCTGATCCTTTTGTTGATGTGAACTTTGTGGGGACTGTTTGTTTGAGTTCTAAGAAAACGGAGATCGTGTTACATGATGAGTCTGCTAGTGAGGTGAAAGTTGTGTTGGAAGAGTTTAAAACGAATGTTACGCCTTTGTTTCTAGCTGCTCATGCCGGAAATGTGACCCTTGTGCGAAAGTTACTGGTAATGTGATGATTTCTAAAGTTTTATCATTCTAATGTAGATATAATGGTTTTATTCTAAGAAGTGTTAATTTTGGTTCAATCATATGATATAGTCGTGAACTCGAGGTTTAGAACAATTTTTTTCTTCAAATTATTTGGTTTTATTTTGTTGCAAAGTTGAGTAACTGTATAAAAATTTGATTGGAATTATCATCAGAAACTTTGGTTAAGTAATGTTATTTGGATTTTGAGAATGATGGTTTGTAAACATGGATTTTGAATAATTGGTCAAATTTGAATGATTAATGATCAATTAAATGTTAGTCATATCATTTTTTATTCAAAATGAGAATTAATTAAGTACATGATTAAGAGGGTGTTACACATTGCTAATTTAATCGTTTATGTGCTTATTGTTAAATCAGAAAAACAGGTTTTAGTGTTTGTATTAAACTTCTGGAAAATTTTTATGGGCTTACTAGTATTAATTAGAGTACACTTTAAAGTATTGCTTATTTTCAAAGCAAAATAAGCAATGTCAAACACCCCCTAACCATAACTAATGAACCTCTTAACTAAAGTATCCTTTTGATGTTAAATTAGAGTGCTGGGGCAAACGTAAACAAGAAATTGTTTCGTGGATACGCAACCACAGCAGCGGCTAGAGGAAACCATGTTGAGATTCTAGAGTTGTTACTCGAAGGTGGAGCTTCTCAGCTAGCTTGTGAGGAAGCTTTGCTCGAAGCTAGCCACCTCGGTCTAGCCAAATCAGCTAAATCTCTAATGGCATCTGAGCTCATTCGGCCGAATGTTGCAGTTCATGCCTTAGTTAATGCATCATGTAGAGGATTTGTTGATTTTGTTGACACACTTCTAAAGGTACACATTATGTTAATTATAGCTACGTGGCTCACTTNAACTAAGAAAATTTTTGTTGTTGCCTTTAAAGGTGACTTATACATTCTGTTTTTTATGACAGTGTGGAGTAGACATGAATGGGACTGCCCGTGTATTGCTCCTGTCATCCAAGCCTTTTCTACATGCCGATGTTAGTTGTAACGCTCTTGTTGCCGCTACTGTGAATAGGCACATATCCATTGTTCGGCTTCTTTTACAGGTGAAGTTTTATATGTATATTTGTAAAATTTGGTGGAAATAAGTCCTCTTAATAATGGAGGTACTGTATAAGTGGATGGGTCAAATGGGTTAGATAATGATTCACAACGGGTGAATTTTGGTCTGGGTCAAAACACGTTGGGTTGGCCAAATCACTTTCTGTTATTTTTTTAAGACTTTGGGTATGTTGAACATATCTCTTTTGTTTATTAAAATTGTACTCATTTGACTTGTTATAGTTAAAATGTAACCACAATAGACCCATTGATAAGTAAAGAATGTTGCTCTTTAACCAGGCTGGTGCGAGAACAGACACTAAGGTAAGCTTAGGAGCATGGTCATGGGACATGACCACAGGAGAAGAGTTCCGAGTAGGTGCAGGACTAGCCGAACCATACACCGTCACATGGTGCGCAGTTGAGTATTTTGAACAAACCGGTACAATCTTAAACATGCTCCTCCAACACATCTCCCCAAATATTCCTCATTTTGGAAGAACAATAATCCACCATGCCATCCTAAGTGCAAATTTAACAGCAGTTGAGGTTTTATTGAAATGTGGGGCTGATCCCGAGATCCCGGTCCATACCAGCAAAGGGACCGGTGCTCGGTTAATCCATTTGGCGGCACGGTTAGGTTATTACGAGGTTATGAACCACTTGGTTAACGCCCGTTGTAACCTTGACTCGAAAAATGAGTTAGGGGAAACAGCATTGATGATATGTGCAAGACATAAACATGTGGAGTGTCTAAAGCTTTTGGCACGTTCTGGTGCTGATTTTGGGTTGGTTAATTTGGTTAACAAATGTGTTCAGTCTATAGCAGGCACGGTTAAATGGACACTAGGGTTAAGACAAGTCATTTTAGACGTGGTTCGATCTGGAAAGGTTGTTTACTCAACCGACACTTCGATATTCTCGTGTTTGATGTTTGTTACTCGAGTTAATGATATAGAAGGTTTGAGAAAACTCGTTGACCAAAGGGGTTTGGTTGACCTTGATGAACAAGATGAGAACGGGTACTCTGCGGTTATGGTTGCGGTTATAAATGGTTATGTTGAGGCGTTTCGGTTGCTTGTTTACGCAGGAGCTGATGTTAACCTTCGGAATAAGTATGGTGAAACCGCGATTAGTTTGTCCGAAGCAAGTGTAAATTGTGGTGAGTTTGAAAAAGTTATGCTTGAATATACCCTTAATTCGTTTAACCATGGGTTTTACACCCTCCATCACGCAGTTTCTAGAGGCGATTTTGATAGTGTTGAAAAATTAACAAACGATGAAAATGACGTAAATGCCCCTAATAGTGACGGGTACACGCCACTTATGCTAGCCGCGAGAGGTGGCCATGGGAAAATATGCGAATTTTTAATCTCAAAAGGTGCAATTTGTGACATTGAGAATGCGAGACACGAAACAGCCCTAAGTTTAGCCCGTGAACACGGGGTTGGAAACGATGCCGAACCGGTTTTATTAGACCATATTGCCCGTGGGGTTGTGTTGAGTGGGGCTCGAGTTAAGAAGCATTGTAAAGGGGGTAAAGGGTGTCCACATAAGAAAACTTTAGTTATGGTCGAAGGGAGTGGGCTATTGAGATGGGGGAAATCGAGTAGGCGTAATGTGGTATGTAAACGAGCAGAGGTGGGCCCGAGCTCGGTGTTTAAGTGGAACCGGCGGAAGAAGGGTGATGCAGATGAACCGGGGTTGTTTCGAGTGGTTACGACTAAGAATAAAGAGGTGCATTTTGTGTGTGAAGGTGGTCTTGAAATGGCTGAGTTATGGGCTAGAGGGATTAAACTTGTTACACAAGAAGCTATCTTTGGGAAATGATATGTGTCTTTTGTAATGTAAACTTGCCAATGCCGCATTGGAAATATGGGATTTCAAAATAACACCATCACATTTGATCAAGTGTATTATTAAATTAATTAATTTTTTTAATAAAACCATTACAAACTAGACTACTGTTATATGCACCATGGCAACCATGTATGACTATATACTTAAGTACTACATAAAAGCTTGACAGATTAGATTACATTTAAATTGGAAACCTTACTACAAACACTAGATATTGAAAAAGAGAAATGATTGAAATATGCTTAGAGTAAAAAAAAAAATAAAAAAAGGATGTGTGACCGAGAATGTGTTTAACTAGATTTTTCGCTTTGTGAGTGAACATAAGGTGGTCAACTTCGTTGTCCCATTTGGCTGATTTAATTGTCTCAACTGATAACCTATGAGAATTGAAAAGGATCCCCTAGTGCTCGGATCCGTGTGTAGTCCCTGGTTCGTCCCATCGTGTGTGGATCCTTAACCAGCACATACTTTTTCCTTCATTCAACTTCATACACAGGTCCACAATAGACTTAACAATTCCCCACATATTTGCGGTATTCAAATTAATCTGGCCAGCAAACTCCTTGGGCTTTATACCCAACAACGGCCAATATCACATGATTAAAATGATCACGAGGGTGAACCCTAGTCACATAACCCAATTTCATCATATCAGCACTAGCCAAAATCGCCTGTGCAGTCCACTTAGCAATCTTATTAGCATTATTCTTCAACTCAGTTGCTAAAACTGCACCCCTCTGAGTATCCAACTTCCTCCAATCCACCCCGAATACTTAGGATCAAACTCATTCAAAGCATTCAACGTCAAAAACCAAATTGGTATCATTATCCAGCTTCCACCGCCTATACTTGTACCCAACCGACGCCACTTCCTAGCTCGCCTTCACTAGCAAACGGATTCACCTCATCAAAACTCACCTTCCCCCCATCCCCCCCTAACCAAAACCTGCTGCGAGAAATTCTGATTAGCATACGCAGCCTCAACAGACCACGAATGAAGCAAAATCTGCTTGGCGTGATTTATTCATACTTTGTTGCAAAAACGAAAAATAAAGCAACTTCAACAACAAAAATAGAAGTCGAACTCAATTAATAATTGTCGGTAACCACAAACAGTTACTAGCAAGATGAGCTAAACTTGAAGTAACTCAATAACATAGAGGAGCAAGAATAATCAGATTCTTCTTGCACTATAACTGCAATAGAAGTTGCAGACAGTTGATACAAACATATTCCAATAATTTATCTCCTAAATAAGTAGATAGTAATATAATTGCAACATTTTTTTTTCTCGGGAACACAAAACAACAAAGAGTACATGTTATAGAAAACCAGGTTCAACCTTTATTTAAGAAAGAAAGAGCAACATTAAACATTTCCCACACACTTGTAGTACTAGTTGGCAATCAGTGGATGAGCCAATACAACGGGGTGTTTCTTTTGTTTCTTTCTCCTGATTTTGAATTTAGCCACGGGGCGTTTCTTTTGCTTCTTTTTCTTTTTCCTGCTGCTTTCTGCAACAAGAGGAGGGAGGATTGAAGAAGTTGATAGGTGGTCAGAGATAGAACCCTCCTCCTCTGGCTCGACACGTAAATAGGTGCCTTTTTTATTCTTATCACTATTCTGCTCATTCATATGCTTAACCAATTTCTTAAGTGAGTCCGCCTTAGAGTCGTCGAGCACGGGAAAGAAGTCAACAACATCAATAACTACACTTGTATCTTCTCCTTCTTTTAACACCTTAACAGATGCTTTCAATTGCTTGGAAGGAAACTTACAAGGACTGATAGAAAGCCAACAACAATCAGAGAAAAGATAACTTGGATAAACTAACTAACTAATTAAGAGGCATATAATAAAAATAACATACCCTCCAGCAAACACAACAATCCTTTTATCCAGATGTTTGTGATCGAACCAACACTCCGTACAAAGTTCGAGCGATAGAAGTAAGTCTAGATTTTGACGGGTTGATGATGGTATGACTGAGTAACAAACAAACAAACAAACCTGATAATTATTATTGGGAATTTGCTGCTTATTAGTATTAAACATCATAAATAAAATAAATAAATAAATAAATAAAAATATGTAGTAGAGTAGTAATTAGTTGACATACATCGTTTAAGTACACACTTGACGAGTTGAAAATTCTTAGTAGGATAAAGCTGAAAACCAAGATCTAGCTCACCCATTCGAAATATGCCAACAAGGTTATCCGGATGAGCCTGTAATTAGTAACACCCAACATATATATAACAATTCAACAGCAGCAAATAATAAATATAATAATAAACAATTAATTACGAAGAAGACGTACTTTGAGTTTTCTTTCGCAGTATAATTCAATAGCTCTGATTTGATTAACAAACCAAGTAATTTCTTCGGTCATCCATTTGGAATTGTCCATACAAATCATTGTAATCTCGCCCACCATCGTACGTTGTTTAGGGTTTGTGATTTTTGGTATGTCGCCCCTTTCTATATAACTACACAATTCACATTACTGCCTTACACTTTTGATTGTTTACATTTTTTTCTTTAAACAAAATTACGTAATATATAATTTCTCTTTTTCAAATACCATCCATCAAATTTAGGTACTCCATTGTTTATAGGGGAGCATGGAGATGAAGAGATGATGGAGATTTCACAAGCTCTTTCAAGATCACTACGCTCGTCACCGATGGTTGAAATAACTGTTGAGCGTCATTCTAAAGATAAAAAACGGCGTTTAGTATAGATAGACATAATGCCTTAGTTAACTTCAAATCGAATAACTGTTGGGATTTTGTAATGTACTATTGAGTAGAGTTGGCACTTGGTTTTCTTTATTTTCTTTTGTTCAATTTTAAGTTTTTTAAGCGGTGTTCAAAACATATTGGATGTGAATTTTTTGGAACCAGAATCTGATTAGTATGACTTTTCAAAGTCAAATTTCAATTACAATTTGTTGCATAGCCGTTCTACTTCTTAAATATGGTTAACGTAAACTGAAATCGCTGCAACGCTTGTTGTTTGATGTTTAGGGTGCTAAATGACTGTAAATAGCAATTCCATTTTTCTAGAACTTATTTGAGTTGGATGGGCCTACTTTTGTTTTCTAATGAGAAACATTCAGCTTATTAGTGCTGCCAAATATAAAAGCTCACTACTTTTAACTTTCCGGTGATTGAACATAAATAACTACTAAAATAGTCTTGGTGTACACAAAGTCTAGCAAGTTTAAACTTAGTCCCACTTTCCAGCAACTGAACCTCCTCTTCTGTTACCTCCATCCTTCGTCTTCCTCCTCAGGTAGTAGATGATTCCGTAGATTGCTGATTTCGGTAATTTTGCCTAATTTTCATGAATCTCCCTCTTAATTTTGCGTTATTTCTGTGAGATTAGTATTCATAAATAGATACTTATCTGTCTGGTTACTTGTTACTGATTATGCTATTGGAAGTTTAGATGTCGCGTTTGTTCTAAATAATCAAGTTATTTATTGGTTGTTGGAGATATTGTCCATAAGAACGTTATTTCTAATAGTTAGATCAAGTATGTGTTTTGATTCACACGACTCTTTTCTTAAATGACCCATATTGACCCGTTGCCGATCTTATTATATGAGTTGTTATTATTGTTAGAGTTGGTGTTATGCTTTCATTTGTGTAGGGACTGATAACTTGAACTCAAATTAGTTAGTAAAATGTAAAAACTTTAAACCAGATTACATAATCATACCACTATGTAAATCCTAGATCCACAAATGCTGTTTTTAAAAGAGTTGGTTTTGCAATCCAAAGGGGGCTAGCGGCGCAGCTTGTTGCTCGTTCGCCTTCTACTTCTATGTAAATCCTATTTTAATATCTATAAAATCATAAATGAGATTAATTACCATAATCATACTACATGCTTTGAATATGTTATGGTTTAAGCAAATCACACACACTTTACGTCCACACTTGGTAAAACCAAAAAAAGGGTGAGAGATCCTAAGATTTTTTGCATAAAAGAGTTCGATAAAATAAATAAGAATTAACACAAGAGATATATCCCGACACAACGTGCGGGCAATATACACCTTTTTTATATCGATTATGAAATATGTGATCATGAATCCTCTATTTAACTTCTCAATCGTGAGTACAATCTATTACAGAGAATTTTATTCTAAATTGGAGCCAATATCAAGGTAGCTTATTATTTATTCAAGTACGCCTTGTGCATATGGTAAAAACCACAAGTTTTTGGGGTAATCACTTGCTAACACTTCCATCAACACACACCCATTGACCCATGAAGATTGCAAGACAGTTGATGTTTGGGTTAATTGCTAAAAGAGACTCCAGACCCAACTTGAATGAGTCGCCGATAGAGGTGCAATCGTCTCCAGCTTTAGCACCAACCACTCGGTTACATGTAACCGCAAAAGGATCCTTCTGGAAACCTGTTCATCAAAAAACAGTGATTGTGTCAAGGACATATGAGAAGAATGTGCTCCGGATTTTGTTGCAAACAGAACATCAAAAGGCTAAAAAGTAAAAACTGCAGAGAATTCAAATAACTTACCAATTAGTGTAGATCTACTTTCTGCCAATATGGCAAACATTAGGAAAAGCAAGAGCATTGCAGCCATTTTCAAAAACATGGAATTCATGATTTCTAGTTTTAAGTAATATCTTCTTAGGCCAGAAAGATGATAGTTTAAGTTGTGATACATGATCCGAGACCTTGAGGTTGGTATTTATGGGTATAGATTTTCGGACAAATGACCCTAATGATTCCATTAGCTCTAAGTGGCAGAGATTAAACGCCAAGTAACATTGTAATATGGGAAAGTTGCAGACGGCCATTGTTGTTCCATGGAATTCTTGCCGCTACAAGAGTTTATATAAAAAGTAGTAGTTGAATAGGGTAAATCATTTGCATGTACTTACACACCTCATAGATCAGGATAAGACTAATGTTTAACTAATTTTCTGTACATTAACTGTTCAATAAAATTTAGCGTAAATTGCAAAAACCATCCATGCGGTTTGGCTATATTGCAGGTTCAGACACTTTTCGAAAGTGCAACGTCCATCCTTTTAGGGAACGTTTAGCTGCATATTTAGTCCCAGACCAAAATAAAATGCCTAACCAACCCTCGTTTTCTTTCACTTTTTACTTCTTAGCTGACTTTTTATTTCCTTATAGAGTTAGGATCAAATGAGAAGAAAAAAAAAAAGTGTTGTGAACAACAATTTTTAGCTGACGTTTTATTGCCTAACTAACCCTCGTTTTACTTTTTTATATGCGAAAGTCATGAACAACAAAGTGCAACAATAATAAATTGCATCAAAATCAAAATTTAACAAACACTAAATAAAATACTAGCATGTAACCAACGTGTTGTGGCAGATACCCAAACCTGTCACACCCCGCCGCGGCGGAATCACGAGTGCGACAGCTGATCAGGGTTCCATAGCATAAGTTAAAAGATCACACCAATCATATACATTAAAAAGTAGTACGAGATACAACATGTTTTGAATAAAATCCCTATACTTAAAATTTGCAGCGAGTAATGTCTTTTGATATTACATTTCTGTGATAGTAACTTTTTGGAAGGCATTTTAAGAGACGGTGTGATAAACTTATTGCATATTTTACTACATAAAAAATTTCATATTCTAATCACTAAATAAGATTTGTTATTTTAAAACATTGCAAACATGTTTTATGTTTAGTATTGATAACTAAGATTATATCAATAGAACTTAATTTACTTTCATAAGTATATATTGCGCTATATAATTGATACATACTTTACATTATAATAAATAAACAAAAATAAGACTGAAAACTTTGTCAAAGTCAAAGGTAGAAGAAAATGTTTGCTTTGCTGACTTCTCAACACCAAGGATATTATCAGGCTTGAACCAGCAACTTCCCAAATCTGCTGGCGTGATTTATTCATACTTTGTTGCAAAAACGAAATATAAAACAACATCACACAACAAAAATAGAAGTCGAACTCAATTAATAATTGTCGGTAACCACAAACAATTACTCGTATGAGCTAAACTTGAAGTAACTCAATAACATAGAGCAAGAATAATCAGATTCTTCTTGCACTATAACAGCAATAGAAGTTGCAGACAGTTGATACAAACATATTCCAATAATTTATCTCCTAAATAAGTAGATAGTAATATAATTGCAACATTTTTTTTCTCGGGAACACAAAACAACAAAGAGTACATGTTATACAAAACTAGGTTCAACCTTTATTTAAGAAAGAAAGAGCAACATTAAACATTTCCTACACACTTGTAGTACTAGTTGGCAATCAGTGGATGAGCCAATACAACGGGGTGTTTCTTTTGTTTCTTTCTCCTGATTTTGAATTTAGCCACGGGGCGTTTCTTTTGCTTCTTTTTCTTTTTCCTGCTGCTTTCTGCAACAAGAGGAGGGAGGATTGAAGAAGTTGATAGGTGGTCAGAGATAGAACCCTCCTCCTCTGGCTCGACACGTAAATAGGTGCCTTTTTTATTCTTATCACTATTCTGCTCATTCATATGCTTAACCAATTTCTTAAGTGAGTCCGCCTTAGAGTCGTCGAGCACGGGAAAGAAGTCAACAACATCAATAACTACACTTGTATCTTCTCCTTCTTTTAACACCTTAACAGATGCTTTCAATTGCTTGGAAGGAAACTTACAAGGACTGATAGAAAGCCAACAACAATCAGAGAAAAGATAACTTGGATAAACTAACTAACTAATTAAGAGGCATATAATAAAAATAACATACCCTCCAGCAAACACAACAATCCTTTTATCCAGATGTTTGTGATCGAACCAACACTCCGTACAAAGTTCGAGCGATAGAAGTAAGTCTAGATTTTGACGGGTTGATGATGGTATGACTGAGTAACAAACAAACAAACAAACCTGATAATTATTATTGGGAATTTGCTGCTTATTAGTATTAAACATCATAAATAAAATAAATAAATAAATAAATAAAAATATGTAGTAGAGTAGTAATTAGTTGACATACATCGTTTAAGTACACACTTGACGAGTTGAAAATTCTTAGTAGGATAAAGCTGAAAACCAAGATCTAGCTCACCCATTCGAAATATGCCAACAAGGTTATCCGGATGAGCCTGTAATTAGTAACACCCAACATATATATAACAATTCAACAGCAGCAAATAATAATATAATAATAAACAATTAAGAAGAAGACGTACTTTGAGTTTTCTTTCGCAGTATAATTCAATAGCTCTGATTTGATTAACAAACCAAGTAATTTCTTCGGTCATCCATTTGGAATCGTCCATACAGATCATTGTAATCTCGCCGCCCACCATCGTTGTATCATGTGTTGTGATTTTTTTTTAGGGTTTCTGATTGTCGCCCCTAAATACACAACTGTAAATAAATTATCACCTTACTACCTTACACTTTTATATTTACAAAATAGTTTAGCTTTACTTGGAAAAGACATTGTGGACAAATTTGTGAAGCTTAAAGTACAGCCCTCATTCATGGATACTAGCACTTGTACACCTTACTACCTTACACTTTTATATCCACTTGGGCTTGTGGAGAGAATGTATGAAATGAATAAGAAGAATGGTGGAGTTGTGGAAACAGAAGATGTATTTGAAGATGCAACTGCAGCTACCCAATTTATGACAGCTGATGAGTTGATTGGATAAATGGTGTTTGGTATTTACCCTCCGGAGAATAATAATAACGCCCAGTTTAAGGTGGTTGCATGGAATATGCCCAGTTATGGTAATCAACATGTCCAAACAGTCTGTATTGTGCCAAATTGAAACTGAGGAAGGGTGTTAAGTTTATTGCAGCTTTATTTATGCTTCCAATTCAAGTATTGAAAAAAGAGATCTCTGGAGAGAATTGGAGTTAAACAAAAGATTTGCAGACAACTGTCCTTGGTGTTTATTGGGAGATTTCAATGTCACCTTGAAAGTGATGAACATTCATGTGGAATTTTCTTCTGATTCAGGTGATATGAAAGATTTTCAAGAGTGTGTCAACAACATTGAGGTCTGTTATCTTGTTAGTTCTGGTTTTTTCTTTACTTGAATTAAATCACCAGCTACTCCCACCACTAGCATCTTGAAAAAACTTGATAGAATTCTAGGTAATGATGTTTTTCCAAGAGATTACAATGCAGCTCATGGCCTGTTTCTACCTTATGTGGTGTCTGATCGCAGCCCTGCATTGCTTATTTGGCCTAATGGTATTGAGAAGAGAAGCAAGTCTTTCAGAATGGTTAATTACACTGTGGATAAACCTGAGTTTCTTCCTTGTATTGGCACAATGTGGAAAACTGAATTGCAGGGATTTCATATGTATAAAGTTGTTAAGAAATTGAAGCTGCTGAAGCCTATTATGAAGAAATTAAACTGGCAAAATGGAAATCTTCATGAAAAGGTCAATGTTCTTAGAGATGAGCCGAAAAAGTTACAAAGTCAGGTTGAAAAAGATCCTTTTAATGTTCAGATTAAAGAAAAGGAATGTGAAGCTCTTAAGAAGTTCAATGAGGCCGTGGATGATGAGGAGAAACTTTTGTAAAGTTTACGTATATAAATTAATGTGATATGACCGGATTCGAGCGTGAGACTTCGGGATTGCACACTTTACGTATGAGTTTAAATTAATTAATAATATTATATTAAGTATGAATAATTATTAAGTTCACGAAATAAACACTTAACGGACACTAACGACCGTTAGACGAAAGATGAAGGACTAGAGTGAAACAAGAGCCAAGGAAGGATCTAGAATCCCTCCCTTGGGCTTGTGATCGGCCGAGCACCCAACCCACAAGGGGTTAGGGTTGTTATCTTGTGCTCCAAGATTGAGAAACTATAAAAACATGACCTCATGTATTCATTCTCTCATTCTTTGGTTCACTAGCAAGCCAATTTCTCTTCTCCTCTCTTTCTTTGAGCTATAGGCGATCTAATACACCCTTATAGGGTTCCTATTTGATCAACTAAGGCTCAACCTAGTAGTGCTTGCTCGTGGATTAAGAACCTAGCTTTTTTAATTGAAACGCTATTAGTACGTGTGTTCGAGAACGAAGTGTTAACATACTTTTGTTAACAAGGTGTTGCCCTATTCGACTAAACCTTTAGTCGATCCACATTAAACCCTAACTAAGGGTTTATATTGTTCTTGATTCTTGATTTCTTGTTCTTGCTAGAAATCACAAAGGTATGCATATTCTTTTATATTCGGTTAATTATTATTACATGTATTTGATCTATTTCTGCTGCGTGCTTGATGATGTTTATGTGTTTATATTATTGTTATGATTCACATATTCCAACTGTGGCATCAAGAGCCATTAATATATTGTAATTAATTACCGAAACACATAAAAATTGAATTGTTTGTGATTATTACATGTTGTGGTGTTCTAAAGTTTTAAAATTTTGTAAACCCTAAAAAAAATCTAGGTCGATCACTATTTTTTTTAATAAAAAAAATTTAGGTTTTTGATTTTGTAAAAACTTGTAGAAACCCTAGGTTGCATGTAATCTTTATGTGATTTTTATGGATATTTGTTATATGCCATTGTGAATATGCGATCTCTGACTTGATTATATGTTTATAATAAGTGTTATGTGAATATCCATGACAAAAACACGCAAGTTTTGTCATGGATGATTATTATGTAGTAATTGTTACGTGTTTTTATGATTCCATGCTAATTATGCCATTTGAACTAATTAATTAGGGTTTTAGTAATAAATTGTTTTGACATGTTTAATTACTAAAAATTAATTAATTATATAATTAGGGAAGACCTAAAATTAGGGAAGACCCCATAAAATCGTGTATATTAATCAATTGTGTGTTTTTGTATATTTATTATCGTAGGACTTACGCAACCATTTATGGTGTATGTGGTCCATTGGCACATCTATTGAAAACCAATGGGAGTCTTAGATAATATATACATGTAAATTGATTTATTTAGCATGTTCATTATTAAGTTGTTTAATTTTATTTAATTGCTATTTGTTTATAAATATTTGTGACATGATTGTAAGCAAAAGGGTAATTTCACAATAAATTTATAAATCGGACTTAATAATGGTGAAATCATGTTTTGAGCTTTAAAAATCATGAACTTTTAATTGATTGATGCAACTGTACTAAAATGTCTGAAAAGCGGACTTAATTTGACAAACTATAAAGTGAGTATAAGTTTGGCTTCGCATTAAATTGTGGCCTTAAAGAGACTCCATTCTGTCTCTACGCTCGCCTATGCGTCAAATTGAACTTACCAAGTAAGCCATTATTAGTACGAAGCATCTTAAGGCAATGTTGTAATTTGCTCAACGCCTCAATTAAAACTTTGTTGATTTATGCTCATGTAAAGAAACGAATATGTAAATGTTTTGTTTATGAAACCTATGATACAAAGATGAATGCATGACATCTTTGTACTTTTCTTTTTTATTACACACATCAAAAATTAAATACCCTTGAAATTTAAGTCACATGCCATCTGACTATAAGGAACACTTGGAGTTATTTCTTTGGTATGCGTGAGACCTAGGCCAAAGATTAATGACAAGGCATATTTCCTAGTGGGCGTGAGACCTCACATGGAGAATTTGCATTTTCTAAGTTAGACGACTTAATTAAGTTGATGCGTGAGACCTAGAACTTAAGGCATGAGATGGGATGAAACATGCTTACATGACAAATTGATGAATCAATTTGATGTAAATCCCATAAATGATCTAGGAATTGGAAAATTGTTTGCCAATTATTATTCGACAGATTACCATCTTTTGTACTTTCATTACTAGCAGATCAACTGACGTAGTGAAATTATGAAAAGTTGGATCCTAGATTTTCAAGAAACTATGTTGGTTATATGAATATATCCATGGGTATTATGTTTGCTTGAAAATATGTATTATCACAAATACTAATATTTGAACTTTTTCTGTAGAAATGGCTCAACCCGATAACTCCGTGTATGCTGCTTTCAAGAGTCATCTTGAAAGAGCCAAATTGACTGGAAAGAACTTCAATGATTGGCACAGATCGCTCAGAATTGTCTTGAGAGTGACTGGTAAGCTCAATTATTTGAATACTCAATGCCCTGAGGAGCCTGCTGCGACCGCTACTGATGAGGCCAAAATAGAGTGGAGAGCTGAGCATGATAAGTATAATGAGATTGCATGCTTAATGCTCCAAAGTATGGAAACAATGATGCAAAAGAAGTTTGAGTATTATTTTCCATATGACATGCTCCAAGACCTAAAGAAGGCTTATGAAAAGTCTCCTGCAGTTGAATTGTATGAGTCACTCGACAAATTACACAGCTGAAAACATGGTGATGGTAAACCAGTAGAAGATTATGTTAATGAGATGATCGAATACTTTGATCGTCTTTTCAGAATCGGCTTTGGTTACCCCGAGAATGTGCAAGTGCACCTAATCAATAGGTCCCTTAATAAGGACTTTAGTGGTTTTGTGCAAAACTTCAACATGCATTGCTCGGGGAAGACAGTCTCAGAGTTACTCGCATTGCTTGTTGACTATGAGAAGAATTTACCATCTAAGGTCAAGTCACCTACTCCTCAAGTGTTGGCAATTCAAGGAGGTAGGATCCAGAAAAAATCGCATGTGAACAAGGGTAAGGGTAAGGCTGATAAAGGCAAGCAAATTCTGGCCTATCAACCAAATCCTAAGGTGAATCAAAACCAACCCAAGAAGAACAAGGTGAATCCTCCCAACAAGAAGGAACAGGCTTGTCACCGTTGTCATCAAGTAGGGCACTGGAAGCGTAACTGTGCGCTCTACATCAATGACTTGCGGCAAAAGAAGCAGCAGAGTGAAGTTGGTAAACCCAGTTCATCATCAGGTGCGTTCTTTATGATTGAATTATTTTCTCTATCTCATAAATTGAATTCCTGGGTATATGATACGGGATGTGTCATTCATATCTGCAATTCTTTGCAGGGGTTTAGAGTGGAGAGAAAGCTGTCCTATGGAGAACAAATCTTGCACGTGGGTAATGGAGCACCTGCAGGAGTTGAAGCTATAGGAGTATTTAATTTAGTGTTGCCTTCGGGCCTAGTACTATCTTTAAATAATTGTCATTATGCACCGTCAATTCTTAGAGGTATTATTTCATTTTCATGTTTGTTAAACCTTGGTTTTCATCATATTATTATTAGCAATGGAATTTCAGTTTCTTTAAATGGTGTTTTTATTTTAATGCTATTGCTGTGAATGGTATTTTTGAGATTGACATGAATGATAATGATAATGCTTTTGTTAATAATTCAATGTATAGCATCAACCATAAGAGAATCAAGAAAGGTCTGGATTCGTCTTATCTTGGGCATTGTCGACTTGCTCACATTGGCAAGGCTCGCATGGAAAAGCTACAACATGATGGGCTTTTAGAAAAGATCAATGATGAATCATTTGATAAATGCGAATCTTGTATTGCTGGGAAGATGACAAAGAAACCCTTTAAGAATCGTATTGAAAGGGCTTCTGATCTACTTGGTCTAATTCACACAGATGTGTGTGAACCACTTAGACATGTGTCAAGGAGAGGTGCTAGCTATTTCTTAACATTTACGGATGATTTCAGCCGTTATGGTTATGTTTATTTACTTAAACATAAACATTATGTATTTGAAACATTCAAAGTGTTTAAAGCAGAAGTAGAGTGGCAACTTGGAAAGAAGATTAAAGCTCTTCGATCCGATAGAGGTGGTGAATACTTGAGTCAAGATTCATAGATTATCTAGCTAAGGAAGGAATTGTCCAGCACCTTACTTCTCCATATACTCCACAACAAAATGGTGTAACTGAGAGAAGAAATCGTATATTGCAAGATATGATACGATCTATGTTTAATCTAACAACTCTTCCCTTCTCATTTTGGGATTATGCCTTAGAGTCTGTTGTTCGCATTCTTAATATGGTTCCCACAAAGAAGGTGGATAAGACACCATATGAGTTATGGACTAGAAAAGCTCCTAACTTGTCTTATCTAAAGGTCTGGGGCTGCGAGGAATATGTTAAACGTTACTCTGCAGATAAACTCCAACAAAGATCTGTAAAGTGCATCTTTGTAGGATACCCTAAGGAAACGATGGGTTACTACTTTTATTACCCCCTGAAAATAAAGTATTCGTTGCAAGGTATGAAGATTTCTTGGAAAAGGAACTCATATCTCAAGAATTAAGTGGGAGGGTATATGATCTGGAAGATGATCAAGAAGATGCATCACCTTCTGAAAACACTAGCCAACTTCCTGAAGAACCAGATAGTCTGGGTCCTCCACCTGAAGTTGAAGTGGTTCCCATTCGCAGGTCCACAAGACCTGTGAAAGCTCCCGAACGCCTATGTCTTAACGTAGAGTGTGAGGAGACTATACTAGGGGATCTTGATGAACCTACTAGTTATAGGGCTGCCATGAATAGTCCTGAAAAGGAAAAATAGCAAGTTGCTATGAATGGGGAATGCAATCCATGAGAGACAACGAAGTCTGGATAGAAGTAGACCTTCCTCCTGGTGCCAAGGTAGTTGGGAGTAAATGGCTCTACAAGAAAAAGACCGATATGGGTGGCATTGTACACACCTATAAAGCTCGTTTGGTAGCTAAAGGCTTTACCCAAACATATGGTGTTGACTACGAGGAGACCTTTTCTCTTGTAGCTGACATTAGGGCTATTAGGATTCTCATAGCTATAGTTGCATACTATGACTATGAGATTTGGCAAATGGATGTCAAAATTGCCTTCTTAAATGGTCGCCTAGATGAAGACATCTATATGGCGCAGCCTGAAGGGTTTGTGAATCCAAAATTTCCAAACCGTGTATGCAAACTTCAAAGATCCATTTATGGATTGAAGCAAGCATCACGGTAATGGAATAAAAGATTTGATGGAGAAATCAGAAAGTTTGGATTTACCAAAAATCTTGATGAGCCATGTGTATACCACAAAGCTAGTGGGAGTGATGTAATTTTCATTATTTTATATGTCGATGACATATTGATCATAGGAAAAGATATTCCAAGCTTGATTGAAGTCAAGGAATATCTCGGAAAGTGTTTTTCTATGAAAGATTTAGGGGAAGTTGCATTCATTCTGGGAATTAAGATATATAGAGATAGATCTCAGCGATTGATTGGATTAAGCCAAAGTGCTTATATTGATAAAATATTGAAGAGATTCAATATGCAAAATTCCAAGAAAGGATATTTGCCAATACAAGTAGAACATGGCTTAAGTAGTGTAGTATGTGCTTCAACACCTGAAGAGGTGGCACACATGAAGAAAGTTCCATATGCTTCGGCAGTAGGATCTATCATGTATGCAGTTAAAAGCACAAGGCCAGATGTGGCGTTTGCACAAAATTTGACCAGTCGATATCAATAGAATCCAGGTGGAAAGCACTGACATGCTGTTAAAAGCATTCTTAAGTATTTAAGGAATACTAAAGATATGTTTTTAGTGTATGGGGGAAATCCAGAAACAGAACTTGATGTTACAGGTTACTGTGATGTGTCCTTTCAAAGTGATAAAGATGATACGAAATCTCAAACGGAATATGTCTTTGTTATTAATGGAGGAGCTGTAGGAGAGTACAATAGCGATGTCTGCTACAGAAGCTGAGTATATTGCTGCAATGGAAGCTGTTTGGATTAGGAAATTCGTTTCGGGGCTTGGAGTTATGCCATCGATTAGTTTGCCTATAAATTTGTATTGTGACAATTCTGCCAAAATTACATTCGCCAATGAACCTGGAGTTATGAGGGGCGCCAGACATTTTCCTAGACGATATCACTATGTTCGAGAACAAGTCGATATAGGTGAAATCAATTTACTCAAAGTTCACACAGATGATAATCTAGCTGATCCCTTTACGAAGGCTTGACCTAAGGAAAAGCTTACCAAACATGACAATGGCATTGGAATTCGTTTAGCTAGTAGTTTCATGCAAATCTGTGATTAGTATTTGGATAAAGGATAATGTAAACATTATTATCTTAATGAAATNTATGTTTTTAGTGTATGGGGGAAATCCAGAAACAGAACTTGATGTTACAGGTTACTGTGATGTGTCCTTTCAAAGTGATAAAGATGATACGAAATCTCAAACGGAATATGTCTTTGTTATTAATGGAGGAGCTGTAGGAGAGTACAATAGCGATGTCTGCTACAGAAGCTGAGTATATTGCTGCAATGGAAGCTGTTTGGATTAGGAAATTCGTTTCGGGGCTTGGAGTTATGCCATCGATTAGTTTGCCTATAAATTTGTATTGTGACAATTCTGCCAAAATTACATTCGCCAATGAACCTGGAGTTATGAGGGGCGCCAGACATTTTCCTAGACGATATCACTATGTTCGAGAACAAGTCGATATAGGTGAAATCAATTTACTCAAAGTTCACACAGATGATAATCTAGCTGATCCCTTTACGAAGGCTTGACCTAAGGAAAAGCTTACCAAACATGACAATGGCATTGGAATTCGTTTAGCTAGTAGTTTCATGCAAATCTGTGATTAGTATTTGGATAAAGGATAATGTAAACATTATTATCTTAATGAAATAAAATATTTTGTTATGTTTATTTTCATTTATAATGTTGAATCCTATATTTGCATGTTTAATCCAAGAATAACTTATGTTATTCTAAATAGTCCGTTGTCAATTAATGATATGAGAATATCATTAAATTAAGACAAATCTGAGTTTTGGTAGAATATACTTAAGTATATTGATGCGTAGGACATGCCAAATTCACATGATATTCAATAATAAGAATAAATTGAATATAGGACAAAATCCCAACTACATCATTGTAATTTATGGATGTTGTCATTTAAGTAAATCATGAATATTTATCCTCAGACTTGAGATACCAGATAATTGATGTGGATGTAGCCCATTTGTGTAAAATATTCTAATTAGATTCGAACGTGAGACTTCGGGATTGCACACTTTACGTATGAGTTTCAATTAATTAATAATTATTATATTAAGTATGAATAATTATTAAGTTCACGAAATAAACACTTAACGGACACTAACGACCGTTAGACGAAAGATGAAGGACTAGAGTGAAACAAGAGCCAAGGAAGGATCTAGAATCCCTCCCTTGGGCTTGTGATCGGCCAAGCACCCAACCCACAAGGGGTTAGGGTTGTTATCTTGTGCTCCAAGATTGAGAAACTATAAATACATGACCTCATGTATTCATTCTCTCATTCCTTGGTTCACTAGCAAGCCAATTTCTCTTCTCCTATCTTTCTTTGAGCTATAGGCGATCTAATACACCCTTATAGGGTTCCTATTCGATCAACTAAGGCTCAACCTAGTAGTGCTTGCTCGTTGATTAAGAACCTAGCTTTTCTAATTGAAACGCTATTAGTATGTGTGTTCGAGAACGAAGTGTTAACATACTTTTGTTAACAAGGTGTTGCCCTACTCGACTAAACCTTTAGTCGATCCACATTAAACCCTAACTTAGGGTTTATATTATTCTTGATTCTTGATTTCTTGTTCTTGCTAGAAATCACAAAGGTACGCATATTCTTTTATATTCGGTTAATTATTATTACATGTATTTGATCTATTTCCGCTGCGTGCTTGATGATGTTTATGTGTTTATATTATTGTTATGATTCACATATTCCAACAACTTTTATACCAACAAGCAAAGATTAATTGGTTAAGAGATGGTGATAGAAATGCTGCATACTTTCACAAGCTCATCAAAGGGAAAAGGAATTAGAGTAGGATTAGTAGCATATGTGATGAGGCTGGTAACAGGCATAGTGGTGATGCTATAGCTCAACAATTTGTTAATTATTTTCAAAATTTCCTTGGCTACTCTTCTAGTGTTGAGTCTATGGAGGGGTTTGATGAGATTTTTTCTAATAAGCTTACCAAAGAAGAGGCCGTGTATATGGTAAGAGATGTAACAGATAAGGAAATCCATGATGCTATATTTGATATTGTAGACTCTAAAGCTCCAGGACCTGATGGATTTACAAGAAAGTTTTTTAAAACTGCTTGGCCTATTATTGGTAAAGATGCATGTCTAGCTGTGAAAGACTTTTTCACTAATGGGAAACTTTTGGATGAACTAAATGCCTACTCTAATTACACTTGTCCCAAAGATATCTACTCTACACAAGGTCTCTAATTTCAGGCCAATTGCATGTTGCAATGTTTTATATGATGAGGCGAAAAATGTTACGTTTTTAGGGGTCAGTTTGAGTCCTAATTCGTATATTATTTGATCGGATTTCACCCAAAGTCGTTTCTTTTCTCATTTTAGGTACTTTTGAGNTAAACCCTAACTTAGGGTTTATATTATTCTTGATTCTTGATTTCTTGTTCTTGCTAGAAATCACAAAGGTACGCATATTCTTTTATATTCGGTTAATTATTATTACATGTATTTGATCTATTTCCGCTGCGTGCTTGATGATGTTTATGTGTTTATATTATTGTTATGATTCACATATTCCAACAACTTTTATACCAACAAGCAAAGATTAATTGGTTAAGAGATGGTGATAGAAATGCTGCATACTTTCACAAGCTCATCAAAGGGAAAAGGAATTAGAGTAGGATTAGTAGCATATGTGATGAGGCTGGTAACAGGCATAGTGGTGATGCTATAGCTCAACAATTTGTTAATTATTTTCAAAATTTCCTTGGCTACTCTTCTAGTGTTGAGTCTATGGAGGGGTTTGATGAGATTTTTTCTAATAAGCTTACCAAAGAAGAGGCCGTGTATATGGTAAGAGATGTAACAGATAAGGAAATCCATGATGCTATATTTGATATTGTAGACTCTAAAGCTCCAATGGATTTACAACAAAGTTTTTTAAACTGCTTGGCCTATTATTGGTAAAGATGCATGTCTAGCTGTGAAAGACTTTTTCACTAATGGGAAACTTTTGACTGAACTAAATGCCTACTCTAATTACACTTGTCCCAAAGATATCTACTCTAAACAAGGTCTCTAATTTCAGGCCAATTGCATGTTGCAATGTTTTTTATTGGCTCTGAACAGTCAACTAAAACTGACCAAGGATTTGGTCAACTAAAGTCAAACAATTGAGCCAATGCTAAACCGAGGAGTATAGAATATTCCTGGGTCGTTCCCAACGAGGTGTGCAATTGTACAGAAACGGATCTGTGATCGGGTGATTTTTTTTGAATGGAACAGGGTTTGAGTGATTATACTAAGGAAATATGAAGAAAAAGATTCAAAGGATTAATATCAACAAACACGTAAGACCAAATACCCTAAAAACGTTTTAAATCCTAAAAACGTACGTTTACGTTTAAATAAACGTCTACGTACAAAAATAAAAGTGAAAATGGAAAACTATTAATACCTTGGTGATGAAAATTATATTTTTACAAACCTAATGAGAAAAGAAAATTATAAGAAAAAGAAAAATATTTTTTAGACTTATTAATTAATTATTATTAATTAAAAACTCTTTTAAACTATTTAATAATTACCTAAAAATTAAGAAAATGTAAAATAAGTCTAGATAAATGAAATTAAAACCTAGAAAAGTCTAAAATATTATAAAACAATTTTTAAAACTGAAAATATAATTATTACACTATTTATGTATTTATTATTAATTAATTACTATTTATTAATTACTAAAACTATTATTGATTTATTATAAATACTAGATAACCTAAGAAAAATCTGAAACTTTTTATATAATTATTAAATAAATACAGGAACCTATGAAAATTATAAAAACTATATTTCCTCAATGAAAATAAGCTAATAAGCAATTAAGCTCCTAAATAGAAGCTATCACTTAGCTTTAAAATGATGTTTTTGTGTTTTTCTTTTTATGGAACTATTATACTACTGTAATAATGAGACTTTAATGAAAACAAAAGTTTTGAAACTGAAAAGCAAAGAAAATAAGAGCTTATGAAACAAGCAGTTGAGCTTTTTGGCTCAAATGAAGGTAAAAAGCTCTAATAAGCTATTCTACTGAAAACCAAGGGAAGAAAAAGATGCAAACTATTTATGTGACAGTAAATGAGAGATTAGAACAAGAAACAAGCACAAGATAAGCTATAAAAAGCTAATAAGCAAATCTAAATTCCACAATCAACCAAACACCCTGCAGTCAAATCTATAAGCAATTTAAGCTTATGAAATCAGCTCAAAAGCCAAGATGAGCACTGGATATAGCAAGATGGGGTGGAAAAGCTTCCAAAAAACCTTAGCTCACTAAGTGGGGTCCACAGGTGAGCTTTTGAAAGGCTTATGAAAAAGCTGTTAACACACTGGTTTACTCAATGTACACAGGAAATGGGACAAAGTAAAGGCTTATTGCAGCCTTATCAAATAAGCTATAAATTGGAAAATAAGCTCTGAACCACTTATACTAGTAGAATGGCTTCACAAATCACCAAATTACACAAGCTTAAGCTAAATAATGAACAAGTTGTGAGCTTGTGAAAGTGGCTAGTAAGCTGTGCACAGGGCAGAGTTGTAAAAAAGTACCAAAAGGAAATAAGCAAATAAGCAGTTTAACAAGCAATCTAAAATTTATAAAAAATACAATGAGAAAGACAAGCAGCTAAATAACAATAATCCAAAAGCTCAAAACTAGAAACCCAATATTGAACCCTAAGGGAAAATCCAAAGTTTATTCAAAAACTTGTTTCTGAAAACTTTGACTTTCTGAATTTGACCCATAGTTTGACTTTTTTCAACTTTGATTGGTTCTAAATGACTTATAATGTTATGTTAAGGTGATATGAGATGATTCTAAGCTATATCTATCATTATTGAACTAATCTACATGATCCATTAGCCAAAACCTTTAATAGTTAAATAAATGATGAGCTTTGAAGGAAACTTTGACTTTTGAACAAAGGGGACTGGTATATTATGACCAATCTGAGTTATTAGGACCTATTGTGGCTCAATACAACAGAAAAAAACAACAATGACAATATTTAACACATAAAAATCACTTGATCCAAACAATCCTTAACAGATGTGAAAAATGAGATTTTCAAAGGGTTTCAATTATTCATGCCACAAAACCAGTAGACAACATTGATTAATGATTATATGAACTTGTTGGAACATAGAAACATCAATCTTAACACAAATACCCAAGAATTTCTAAAATGCTAAAATGGTAGTGGAATCAAGTTAGACATAGAACATGAGATCAAACTATCCACTGAACATATACTAGCTTAAAATCAATTCAAATACAACACAGATTTAAACAATCCTACAGTAAAAATGCAAAAAATTAGGAAAATTCCTACACATGGGTCCAATGCATAGAACCAAGAACAAAGATCAACCTATAGACTTCCCACGAAGTCACTAACCCATGGCCATCCAAGATTTACCATGCTCCAGCCATCTTCATCATCATCATCATAGAATTTTTGATCTTTCTTCTATTTTATGTATCTTTTTGGTATTTTTATTTTTGAATTTAATCTGACTTTTAAGGCTACTAATAGCTTTTACAAGCTATATAAGGAACTTATATGAGCTTATTTGTCCATAACAACAACTAATACAACAGTTAAGCTAAGTTAAGATTTTGAACAAAATTTGAGCACAAACTGAATTCAAAAGATAAACTGAGATTGATTGATTAAATTGAGTTCAAATACAACAAGAACACC